>JBBYHQ010328290.1:0-14611 GCA_038382645.1 Spergularia azorica
GAACCTGCAGGAACCAGCTGCAACAGAAAGGCCGAGGCTTCAAAGCGGACTGACTGGCTTACCATCATTGTAAGTTCTCTCTACCATACAGACTCTTGAAAAGTCGATTCACAAACTTGAGGTCGGATGATAGCAAACCTTACCCTACGGCCTATCTAGGGAGACTGTTTCCGAATGACCCATAATGAAAATTTTGTCGAAAAATGAAAATTCTTTTTGTAACTGTGAAATGACTTGGTTCCTCTTACTGTGGCTGGCACAGAGCTTCATCGTTGCACTGCTCACGATAGTATTCGCAACCTTTTCAACGGGCATTGATTCACAGTGCTTCCAGGTTAAAACTTGTTTCAATCTTCTTCTTGAAGTTATGACTATAACTTATATTAGAAGTGATCGTAACTAAATAATGTATGACATGACAACATATGCAGTTTTGGAAAAAGGAAACAGAAGCCGAGGAAGATGTACCATATGGTTATGGATTCTTTCATTTTGTTTTCGCTACTGGAGCTATGTATTTTGCAATGCTCCTCATCGGTTGGAACACTCATCATTCAATGAAGAAGTAAGTTTCCAACACGCCAAATCGTGACATTTGGTCCATTTCAGCAATTATAACTAAATTTCGACCCAGTCCAACTTACAGTCTTAGTTATATCGAACATCTCAAATGAGTCTTAGTCGGATTCCTACTAGTTAAAGTAGTTACTACTCCATTTACATAACCAGTAACCAACTCGGTTTATCGACAGGTGGACGATTGACGTAGGTTGGACAAGCACCTGGGTGAGAATCGTTAACGAATGGCTAGCAGCATTTGTATACAGTAAGTGACAAAATTCGGGTTGAAAATGTCAAATTTTCTTCTGCTGATAAAACAAAAAAGTACAGTACTGAAATTGTTTTTTGATTTCTGCTGCAGTATGGATGCTCGTGGCACCTGTTATACTAAAGAGTAGACAAGCTGGTGATATTCCCTGAAAAAGGTGACCAGCTAATGTAGTAGAACTAATGTGCTAATTCTTTCTCAAGAAGTTGCCAGTGACTTGTAAAGACACCTGAAAAGAGAGAAATTAGAGGAAAAAAAGGTGCTCTGGTGTCTCAAATGTCTGGTCTAACAAGTTGACATGCGAAAATTGCAGTCATTTTTGTACGCCCTGGTCACTAAATGGAAAATTCTTTGAGAAGCTTTTTGAAACTATATTCATTTTGTATATAACACAATGTTGCTCCATAGTAATATAATTGTCTTGTTAGGTTTCGTTTCGTACTAGATCTTATAGGGCATCTTGTTCGACACAGACCTCAATCGAGAGAAAGGATCAGATACGAGAGCGAAGTTATATCTGTTACACGATTACCTATGGTCGAAGCTGACTGTATTTCTCTATGACTGTTAAAACTCCGAATAATCACTTTGATCAGTTCGATTTCTCACCACTTCAGAAAATGGCGATTCCCATCCAGCCTCTGATAAATCGCAGTCAAAGAAATAAAATGGTTCAAACAACCTGATAGAGAAGGGAGTCTATTTTCCATAGGAAATGGAGACGACCGCAAAAACGGGCCAAATAAAATACGAGGAAAGATACACACGTTGAATACGCCTCAGGCGATCAACAGTCACAAAATCAAGGGGTTTATTCAAACATTGTGACATATTCACATTGGGTCAAATAATAGTAAAGAGGAAGAAAGGGAAAAAAAAATTGAGATACAGAATAAGACTAGTCTCCTAACAGCTCCCCCACTAAAAGAAATTTCACAATGGACGCAGCTCGCTATAGATAAGAAGCAAATGATACACATTGATACCACACTAGAGTTACAATCAGATTATGAGTTGATACAAGTTACGGGCAGAGGCTCGAGCTGACATTCACCAAAACCGCGACACAGCAAATTGTCGTACACTCTCATGCCCCCTGTAATGCTCAGCTATATATGTGCGGTGGTTGTCTTTTTTACAGCACCAAAATCTTTTTACACGGACAAAGGAAATGAACCCACATCCAGCAAGATGACTCCAAAACTTCTCGTAGGCATGTTTAATGCGGCTTAGAGGAAGGTAAGGCACGTACATGGATAGATGTAGATGGGTACAGTAGTACGTACTGGCTCTCAACCAAAGGGATTACCACCAAATGATGGGTTCTGTGGCGCAGCAGCTGAGTTTTGGGAACCAAAAGGGCTTCCTTCGCTACCAAAGCTTCCGAAGCCTTGAGGCCTGCAGAGTTCATTCACATTTCTTAAATAAGTGCCATGCAAACTTGGTTTATGAGCTTATGAAATTTAACAAACATCAATGTCTGCATTCATCCAGAAACTCAAATGTTACTAAGTGCAAGTGATACGTCACTATCTGGGCGATTAATGACTACATCGAAACATCTCTTTAAATTATCCTCTAGTTTCCCTTTTGTGACATAGGAGAATGAGTACCGCCAAAAGAGAAAAGGTAGGGATAATGAGTTCCTTAGTGGGTTATGTGCAGACGAGTGAGGTCACAGAAATCCAGTGTATGTAGTACACTTCAAACTGAACAAATCAGAAGGACCACAGTATGCAGCAGAGAATCCCTTTGGAATTCATACTGTGCTTTAACCACAGTATGCAGCAGAGAATCCCTTTGGAATTCATACTGTGCTTTAAATGCTAACAAGAGAGTGACACCTTCACATTTACTCAGGTTTGAGCCAAGTTATGCACTACTCACTCCCCAGTCAAAATGTAACAACACTTTTGGGAATCAGTTAGGGCAGGAATAACAATGATGAATGGTCCCAAAACTTCTACAATGCGGCGGAGATTATGCGAAGTAGGACTAACATTAATCTTTTGCTCCGAATTATAGAAATTTTGCTCAACATATCATTCTTGATTTGATACCTTGATAGATGCCGAAAACTAGAGGTGTTGCATTTCGCTAATATAGGATGGAAGAGTAATTAGGGCAAAAGCCACACACACATATGGAACACCCAAAACCATGCAATTTTTTTTTTACCAAGAGGAAGAGGGAGGAAGAGGAGGGGAGAAATGCATCAGAATAATGACTTTATATAAAAGTCAACACAATACCTTGTAGGTGGCATGTTACTGGGTAGTTGGTGCCCCATGTATGCTCCTGATAATTTGGAAGAAGCATTAGAAGCAAAACTCACAGGACTTCAGAAAAACAATGTTCAAATTTTCGACCCTCTAAAAAAGGAAAATGACTATATGAAAAAATACAGAGGAAGAAACTACCTGGTACGGCTGGTCCAAATGAAGATCCATGCGAAGGTTCTGCTGATTGATAAGGTGATGCATGAGGTTGCACCCACGAGGGTCTAGCACCACCAAGATTAGAGGCATGCCCTGAGCCTCCAGGAACTGCCATATTAGGCAAAGCCATATGCAAAGAAGACATAGAAGGGAACTGCACCAAAACAAGTTGGAGAAGAATAAGACTGGAGCAAAACATACCACCATCAAAGTAAAGCTATAACACAAAGTTTCATAACAACAGTGACCAATGTTTTCTCAAACTTTTTTTTTTTAAGTTCTTCGCACTATTAGTTAATAACTTCAGACTTGTACATGTTTACAACAACTCAAAGCCACGACAGATGATACTATGTAGTTTGTACCCAATTCAAAACGACGAATTGTATTCCAAAGAATCAAAGCTTAGATGCTATTCATTAACTTGCAACACTTACACAGCAGACTTTATGTTAAGGTCCGCACATCTACAGAAAAATCAACTTTCAACTCCTATAAAAAAGATGATGAAGGGAAATTTCAAGAAAACAACTGAGCTTGATACCCTTATATGGTGCTTTTTTCTATAACACCATGAGAGTTCTAGTCCAAAATCCCTCCCTGATTTCCAGATACACAAATAACAAAACAATCATAGTCATATTTAGCATGTAAAGAAATGACTTACCGCTGCAGCTTGTGAGAGCAATGCTTCAGCATTTGCATCGAAAGGGTTCGATGATCTATTTGGCTGTGGGAAAGCTGGCATTGCCTGTACATGCAGACGAAAAATTGGATTCAACTTCATAGCGGAAAAGCAGGAACATAAAACATTTGAAACTTAGTGAACAGATATAACATGAGGGTGTGCAGCAGAGATATACCATTGCAGTATTATATTGCATGGGATATCCCATGCCAGGAAGCGGACCGGTTTGCCAACCATGTCCCTGATATCCATGTCCCTGATAAGGAGTGGCAGAGTATGTTGCAGTAAAGAGATCCTGAGGAGAAATTTGTAGCTGCCTTAGAATAATGTATTTAGACATTAATTGAGAAGCCAGTCGATAAAGGAGCATGACCATACCATTGGTAGCTCATTTCTTCCAGTGGCTTTAGCTTCTACTGTTTGAGCTGCTGGGGCTGGGATAGCTTGTGGCGCTTGTGCGACAGTATGTGATGCTTGTTGTGCTTGAGCAACACGATTCCCTGTCACTCCCTATGCAATTAAAGTGTGTCAACCGAATACCATTGAATCATGTATTTCTCTTGAACTAACTACATCTGAATTAGCTACAATTATCAGCAAATGCTCACCTGACTGCTTAGACCACTAGGATAAGCTGAAACTGATGGGGGATAAGCTGAAACTGATGGGGGAGCAGCAGGCTGATTGACAGCAACATTGGGAGGTTGTTGAGGGTTCTGAGTACCACGCCATTGAGCTGTTCCACCATTCGTGTGTATGGTTGGAGGTATACCTGGAACAGTAGCCACGCCTCCGGAAGGAAAAGATGATAAACTGCCAGATGATGAGGTTAGGGAAGCCCCAGGCAAAGTTGTTGTTGAGGCGCCACCAAGAGATTCAAAAAGAAAGTCTCCACTGGACGATGATGGAAACGTGCCATTTGAAGGTCTCGGAGCAACATCACCACTACTTATGCTAGACACTGGAGCAGGAGCTGGAACAGACAACTCTGTGAGTACAGAATCCAGCTGATTCACACTTGGAGGTGTTTGAGATACGTTAGTTTCCAGAACATTGTCAAAACAAGCCCAATTATCATCACTTGGTCTACTCGTTGACTGTGCAACTGACTGATCCATAGTTGACTGTTGAACTTCTGCTACAGCAGCAGGCTCAGAAAAAGCATCAAAATCAATCAAAGATGTTTCCCTTTTAAGCTCTGTTGGATTGCCATTACTTGAAGCCAAGCTACTCGAAGATGCTGTTCTCTGCAAAACATATTATCAAGCATGTTCAGCCAGCACAATTCACCAATTCTCAGGGTTTGGAAAAGGAAAAGGAACTGTTTTCTACGGTTAGAAAGCATAAACCTAATAATAAGCAGCGAAGCTGACTTATTCTTACTAGTCTTTATTGCAACTGATAATCACTAAATTAAGGTATTCATCATTTCATCTGACAGGTTGGTCGAGTTGATTAGATGCACTCCTCGATAAAAGCAAATATGCAATGTAGTAAAGTGTCATATTGAACTGAATGTTGCAATTACTAATTTACCCCAAAAAAAAAATACACTTCAAAGGAAAAAATAGCAAGGGAAGACTTGCCCCCTATACACCCTTGTGGTGGGACCTTCCCTAAACCCTCACCTTGAGGGGACGCCAATGTGCACCGGGCTGCCCATTTTTTTTTTTTGTACACTCCGAAGGAAAAGTGGAGAACTAACAAGAATAGTCCCAACTCTGCTTGGTCCGCTTTCAAAAATCCTAACTTCCAATTGCTCCCTCAGTTCTTTCGGTTATTTAGGTTTTGTTTGAACTTCTCTCACATTCAACCCAGGGTAAAGTGTTCAATGGCAACGAGAGGAGACATATATCCCCAACATTGCATCTCTTCCCGAGAACAGTCCCAACATCCCAAACCTAGCACAAAACACATCTAGCAATCCCTAAGCAAAATATGTTCAGTTTAAATACCTCAAAACACATCTCATCCCCCAGCCACTACCCCCTTCATCAACAACCCTATTTCTCCTCACTCCACAACACGGCACAACTCCTCCTTCAGGGTCTTTCACCAGTACATAACCTTTACGAACAAGGCAACAACTAACTGTGAAACATCGTCTGCTGCAGCCCCACCTATGCAACCACCCTTAATCCTCTATTACAAACGTACAAGCCTTCCCACTGTTGACTGTCATCTGCTGCCCTGCTCACCCTTTAGCAATCCACCAGCCCAGACCACCCAATCACTCTCACCTAGCCGATGACTTCTCCAGCCACAACCACCTCACAGCCCCTATCAGCCGCCCTTGTTTCTGCTATCCTCTTTGGGAAACAGCACCAAGTAAAGCTTCTTTTCAGGTCGTGAAGAATAAATAAGGAATACAATACATAGACAACATAGCATCTGGAACCACCAAGCCTTAATCTTAAAGAAGCAGATAAAAAAACTGAGCAGCAAGTGACCTCATCTACTGATGCATGTGTATGTGTGTGCGTAAGTAGGTTGCGGGAATTGTAAATAAAGACAAACTAATCACTGCCCAGACAATTGCAATATAATAAGATGCCATTGGGAAGCTCACTCTATCTCTCAACCCGTCTAAAACAACGCGAGCTAAAAAAGAATCATGAAGTGTAAGGCAATCGTCAATTTAATATATCAGAATAAAAATAATACCTCGCAATGTAAATGATAGATGATGAATAAGCAGGAGAATAATAGGCAATAACTGAAACCAGAAAGAACAACACATAAGCGCAACATCACCTGTGTCATCGCAGCACCCTCAGCACCCCTGCTACTATTGGCTCTTGGAGGCTCACTGATTCGAAGAGGTACAACATTCTCCCCAAGTATATCTCTAACAGGCCGGACGGCAGGTGGACTGGAGATACTGTCATTCTGGCTATCAGGTGACCTCATTTCAGGCTTCAATTCTCCATCAGAGCTACGGCGATCATCCGACCTTCTCCCATTAGAAAATCTATCTTCACGTCGCCAGTCACTGACAATCCCAGGACGGACAGGACTTCTCCCATAGTCACTGTGCCTCCGACTGTCTTGATCATATCCAGGGCTCCTTCTCACATCATGACCAGGACTCGGCCTATCACTGTAACGACGTTCATCATCATACGGTGGGCTTCGAGAACCACTTTGACTTGAGTCTGATCTCCTGTTTTCATTCGGTTCTTCTTTGTCCCCCTAAAACGTATATAGAAATGCTTAGGCATGGAAACGCCAACTCCTAACAAAGTGCGACAGTGTCATGCAAGATATTCATGTTGAACTGTTTTCTATGACGGGCCGAATAACCCATACGGGTTTCACCTAATTCTACACAACCTACCCCAAAGTCAGTAAAAAGGTAGTAGAATGAAATAGCTAGTATTCAGATCATCTAACCATTTTCGTCCGTGGAGGAGGTTTGTCAATGCCTTTCTCCCCAGCATATCTTCTGTCTACATACACATGTTTGATAAAGATCCGCAGCTTGTCTACATTACTGGCAAGCAAATTAAAATAAGAGTTCAAGTATTATTAACAGATAAGAAAAAACTAATCATATACAGTGTTTTCTCCTTTTTGTTTACTTCAAAAATAAGAAAATCATCGAAGAAAAATGTCGACCCCCATAAAATTGCAGAGAACAGAAACTAATAAGTCATATACTTAGTGTTAAAATGTAAGACTGCCTTAACATGGTTCCTCAGAAACAAACAAAAAGTCTAATAATAGTTTAACAAGCAGCGATATAAGTTCAGAGGTCTACCTGCTATCAGGTGCGCTTACACGCTGAGGTTCCCAATCTTTAAAGAAAATTTCTCTTGCACGCTGAAAATTTAGTTGGCAACAAAGGGATTCCATAAGAAAACTCAAATGATCAATGAAAATAGAACAAATTGCCTGTAGTTTACTGTCAGCAAACCTCATTCCCTCCAGCCTGAAGAGAAGCAATTTCCTGTGGTGTGAATTTGGCCATTGACACGGACTTAACTCGGTGTGTGAACTCACGGCTGAAAATACCAGAAAGTTTTCAGAATCCTACCTTTCAAGTCTCAACTCAGTAAAATACAAGATATCTGACGTAATTCACAAAAGCACCAGTGCTATTGAAAAAAAATAATACAAGTAAGAGCACTCACTGAATTCCCCCACAAGTTGTGCAAACAAATGTTGAGAAGGTGATGCACACATATTGAGGACCCTGGATGAAAAAATATACTCATAAAAACTTATAGAATACATACACATAGTTATATCATTTTAAAAAAACTAAAAAAAAAATCTACTCGTAGTTCAGAAAGAAATTAGTAACACAGGCAGCTAACAAACAATGCACGAAAGGACCAAGGAAGACCAATCAAAAACGGCCGAGATAAGCTTCTTTTGAGGTATAAAACCCAACATGGTATAAATAGTAAAAAAAAATGGTGTCTAATTTAGATGACACAGGCATGGAGTTCAGACCCAGAAGTTTAGAGATCCATATAAGTCCATTGGTATAACATCCTACTAAATGTATTGTCGAATCTTCGTGAAACAGGTTGGAAGAAGTTGTAGCACAGTGACCTTGTGTAATTAAACTTTGAGGTTAGAAACTTAGAATCCTTAACAATCTCTTTGGATAGGGAAATTTCGAGGAAAAAGGAGCGGAGGGATCCAACGTCGCTTGTTTGGATAACAAATGGCACAATCATTGTCGACTAAAGGAAGTGACACTTCGACACTTTAAACACGTATCTAACCAAAACAATCTTCACTCCACAAAATGCAGCAAGCAATCACACGCTTGATCTCAGCATACAAAATCATCTCAAAGAAACGTACTCCCGCAGGCATACAAAACTCGCGGAACCTACCAAAAGCTGCTGGTTTTTCACGATCATCTTAAAGTTATTCCACGCAACTAACTTATATATCGAGTACAAAAAATGTCATAAGCACGCAACTGAACCAATGATTCTCAAAAACACCACAACAGCTGACCAGTGCAACGGATGAATATCCTAAACGAAACTAGTCCGAAGCACAGAATTAACCTTAAAATCTACCAAAATCGCCGCCTCGTTCAAAAATATCGACACCACCACCACCACCACTGACGATGACAACAACAACAATAAACTTTCGATTTCGCTCTCGGTACAAATCAAGCAACTGAACAACAACGTATCAAGCAAAAACCAGTCCAAATTCGCGCAAAACAAAATCAACAACGAACAAAAATCGCAACGAAACCGAAATAATCACCAAACAAAAACATTTACCATAACATTGCAATTGATACACTTGCGATTTCCAGGAAGCTTAAGAAGACCTCGTATTACTCTCTCATTTCTCTCATCTTCTTTCAATCTACTCGCCATTGCTGCTCAATTCACCACCTCTACAAAAAATTCAACAAAACTTCACCATCACGATACCTTCCAAATTCACCACAAATCATCAACAACACAACAACATATCTCACTAATTACAGCTAATTTCAGCAGTTATAAGTAATCAATTACAACTTTAAACTACCAAAAACAAGATCAAAAACCTAATTAAGCAGATCTAATCAGTAAAAACAGCAACAAATTCGCAAAACCCTAACAAAAATCCGGTAAAAAAAACAAAACAAAAAATTAATTATTTTTTTACCGTCGTCTTGTTCGTCGGAGTTTCAACTTTCAGCAGTTCGTTTTGTTTCTTCTGATTAACCGACAGTGGAGTTGATTAATTGTAGAGGAGAGAGAAAATTGTTGATGAACTGGAAATTAGAGGATAACGATTTAATTAAAATTAAAAAAATGGAAATGATGGGGGCATTAATTAATTGATTAATTAATTAAAAAAAAGAAAGGGGAATTGTTTGGTGATGATGAAGGTGTTGGTGTACGAGACCACGACTTACACAGCTAAAATTGTGCTGCTTTTGTTTTTCTGTGAGAGAGACAAACAGAAAAAGGGAAGACTTGATTTAATTAAATTAAATTAAATTAAATTAAAATTAATGGAAATGGAGGAGAAAAATATTACAAGTAGACATGTCCACGTCAGTTTGGGGGAAGAAGGTAGGAGAAGATCTAGAGGGAAGGAGAGGAGAGAATTGTTGGGAGTACTTCTCTGATTCCCTCTTTGTATGTAGTACGGAGTAGTCGTATTTTGACTCTTGGTGAATGACTGAATGGTGTGGTTCTCGTTTGACTATTTTTTACCTTGGTGTTTGCGGATTTGATTTTCAGTTTGGTGAACGAAAGGGGGACGGATACTTGGATAGGTAGATATCATATGATAACATAGCGCAAATTTGATTTTAAGTTTATTGAGAGAGATTAGTTAAAGGGTATACACTTTGATAGGAAAAGAGTATCATTTTGTTGATTAGTTGTGTCGTCTTCTTTTCTTATTTCACCACGGAGCTCGAGATTTCCACCACACGTACCTACAAGTCTACAACCCTTAAGCACCCACGCGGCCACACTTCAACATCGTTTGTATTTGATTTGTATCACGAAGGGGTAAGGAAATGAAAAATTTGTTATAACTTCAAATTTGAAAAGTCGGACTTTTTTATCGTAAATTCTTGTCATGAAATTTGACATATCGTAATGAATATTTCGAGAGTCATAAATCATACTCAGTAATATTGACTCGATGTGATCGGGCTCAAGTCACTCGCTATATGAACAGGCCCGTTCGCCACTTAACTTTGGGGCTGGCAACTGGACATGCACTCACCTGTCCAATAATTTGGATTATGTAATTCATGCCAAATGTGCAATGATGATCCAAGTATATCCAAACAAAAATGCATAGCTGTATCTGCTGCAAATTTGGTTATCAAAGACCTGGACCTTATATCCTGGGTTATTTGACCCATTAACCCATGGACCATGATGTAGAGCCACCGTCACCACTAAAACAGGTCACTTGCCTTTTTCAAACTCTTTGTCACCAATTGAAGCCTAATTTACACCAAGTAGTGCAAATAAACATCTCATGTTTCTAATCTAATGTGGCTGTCTACTCCACGATAACGAGTCGATAATTATTAGATGTTAATTATATGTAGACACGTAAAATTATCTAATCTAATTATTAGTATTTGATTTTACTGTATAATAACACAGATCAACTACCAACACAACCAATATTATCAACATCAATGCTTTGCGTTCATTTTTAAGAGAATACACTAACTGACTTTGTAACCACCGGAAAAATGTATCAATAAAACAAATAACATACTTCTACATGTGTCATTGGGACGCACCTTTCCATGCACTTTTCAAATTGGGTCATTCATGCGAAGTCTCTCTATGTTTCAATAGGAAAAAGTTTTACGTGCATCCGACCCCCCCTTACCCCGTCTTATGGCAGGTGTCTTTGAGGCGATAGGGTAAAGATGTTGTTGTATTGGGAGACACCTTTCGATTATTTGTGTCAATCAATTTTATATTTGAAGATTTGAAGATCTCGACGGGGTTTATGTTTCCTATTGTTTTGGCAAACTCATGGAAATTTGGTTCAAATTACCATGAGTTTGAGGGGGGGTAATAGAGTATATTAGGGTAATAATGAGAATGGGAAATGATATTATGGAATATGTTAGTTAAGGAATAATATATATTTATTTAGGGTTAGTTATATCATAGGATTATTACGTTTACATTATAATGTAAACTATATAAAGGGGTCTACCCTAAGGTTATGTAAGCAAGTGATTTTACGAGATTATTATTAATGTTAAGAGTTCCCAAATACAAGTGTCTTATAATTCTATTAGTTACTCCGTAGAAGATGTGCTATCTAGGACCTGTGCCCTCGATCTGCTCTCGTCCCGAACCAATGCAACACTTTACTTTAAAGTGAAGTTTTGTGAAAAATCGACGATTTCCAACCGTCGAGGCAAAACTTCCTTAAAATCAAACGTGCTTTTTAAGATCACTCTGAAAACATTGTCCTAATATGTTCATTTCTCTAGTTTTTGAGTCAATTTCTTCTGCTACCACATGGACCAACCTGTAGAGCGTAGACACGTACATCATAATTTCATAATTAAATTGGTTCCAGTGGTCGTCCAATTATTGCATAGCATATGATATGAGCTCATGAATAAGCTAAGGGACCCCTTCAATAATTCATGAACAACTTTTGTCACTCTTTTACTATAAACATTATGCAATAAAACAGCGACTCTTTCGACATGGTTCAACTAAGAATAGGCTTATATAGTTTGATTAATCTCGTTATCAAATCTATCTAGCTACTATTCTTTTAAATAGGCATGCATTGTGTTAGCTTTCCTCTTTAAGGCATCTCAAAATAATGAGATACACTCATACACCCTCCTACCCACTAAGATGTCCCCCTTTCATTTTCAGTTTTTGAGTAGCTATGTTCGGGGCTACTTCTAGACCAAATGAAAGCCCCGTTTACCTTAAAATTAAGTGGTGTTGGTAGAATGCAATGCAGAATAGAATAAGAACTAATTTTTACAACAAGTTAACGATTCATTTGGTCTAAATTAGCTCCAAACATGGCTACTCAAAAACTGTTTTAAAAAGGGGGACATCTTAGTGGGTAGGAGGGAGTACACCGTATTGATCAATTGGTTATGGATTTTAGTTTTATAAAGTGATAACTTGATAAGGGCGACAATAGTCTTTTCGGCCGCTGATAAGTTTTAGTATGGTCTTAGGCTCTTAGCTTGGAGTTAGCTAGGTCTCGAGCCGAGAATTGATTTTGTTTATCGAGTTGGAACAACACTAATGAGTTGATAAGTATCTGCTAAGAGGCCACATATATAGCTGCTTCAAATAAGATCAATCGCTTATATGATCATCAAGTGTGGGTATGTATTACATTAGATTAAGACTAAGATCTAACTTAGAGTTTTCACAAAGACGCAAAGTATAGTATTATGTGCATTATTGTTGCCTTATCATGCTCCGTAAAGATCGTACGTATAACAACAAAGAGTTTGTTTAAATCGCCGTCCACTTACTTGAAAATTTAGAGAAATGAGGAGATGAACCTAAGTGGTAAGTTTTTAAAAGAGCCTGAAGTCATGCACGCATGCATGCATCCAAAAAAAGGTTTGCATAATAATGTTTGTCGTCTTAAATTAAGTAGCATGATTACATAGATTAACAACTTTTCAAATAATGGAATCTCTCTACTACTTCAATTGTGTCTTAAAAAAAAGTTTGCCCCACGCATATATCACAAGTTCACAACTAAGAAACTACTACAAATTTAGGTCGCTTAAAAATTATCGAATAATTGGATAAGAAACGACAAATGACTATTGTCATCTACGGAGTATAAGAGAAAACAAGTCGGTGAGAGCGCTTTAGTAGAATTAATTTCTCAATTTACTTGAAACAGTAATTCCAATTAGCATACAGCCATTCTAACATTCTGTATGTATATATAATTGGTCTCTATTTGCCGATCATGGCAATCCTTTGTAAGAACTATACATACATATATCAACATATATAGGCTATTCGTGACATTTATAATTTGGAATATTGTTTTTTTTTTTAAGTCAAAATATCATATTAAGAATCTCAAATGAATATTAATGACCACATATTCATCACAACTGAATGATCGGCATGGAATTCAAACCCACCTCTGAAATTTTACGTACACACACAATTAAAATGATAGTGCTAGGACTAGCTAGCAAGCAAACATTTTCTTAACAATAGTAATGGACTTCTGTGACAGCTCGAGCCCCTGAAACTTGTGTAATTCATCGCTGAAGCCAAGGGAACATGATAGCCACGCACTGTCACTCCAAACTTACATGATCACAGAGGTAGGGGCCAGATTCTATATTAACAAGAGCGAGCTACCCAAAAATCATGGATAGCACGACCGAACTAACGGAAAATCATGGAAATTGGTACTACGACGTCGTATGATACTAATTTCGGTATCATTAATTATAATTTGTGTCGATCCTATATAGAACAATATAATAACAGAGTGTTAAATTAGATATGAGTAAAAACTTATTAAGGACTCGCACAATTAGATATATAGTACAAAAACACTACTGTTCGAAAATTGAACATTGTTCAAGTAATAATAATCCAAAGGAATATCATGGTTGTCTTGACCTATATTGCCCAACTAACCCATGTTCTATGTCGTCATGTAACCTTATAACATTATATAAATGACCCCAATATTATTATGATGTGCTATGTCCCTTCCACTTCCAGTTGGTGACCCTGACCTCTGTTTCTTCATTGTCTGACAATTGTTGCTCTAGAGCCTCTAGTGAACCAAAATGAGCGAGCTTAGCCTTTTTTTTAGTCACCTCACGTCCTCATTATTATAGAGTAGTTGGTATGGACTGCCTATAGGTGAGATTTGCGACCTAATTGTGATAATCATTCATGCACGTACGAGACGAGAATTATGTAACTTGCAAGTTTTCAGTTTTATCGATAGCTATGACTATTTTGAAATGAGGCTTCAGGAACTATAACTGTTTGTGAATAAGGTTTTAAGTGAAATCTACGCAAAAGACTCTATCTACTCTCCAAATCGAAACAAAACCAAATCTAGGATGGGACGACGATGGGTTATACCTATACACTATACTTTGTCACTTCAATATAATATGGACTGACTATAAGACTACTATACAATGTCAATAAT
>JBBYHQ010328321.1:0-14610 GCA_038382645.1 Spergularia azorica
CAAATTGTGGAATCTTTTTTATTAATTCAGGAGAATATCACTTAATTAAGGAAGGATATTAAGTCTTATCATGTGCCATAGGGCACACGTTAGAAAAATCCATATATGATTAGCAAAGTAATAAGACAGCATTACTAATTTACGTAGCTTTCCGACAGCATCTAATATTAACTCGGTTTATATCCAACAAATTGTTGTTCGGATCCGCTTTCGTTGGAAACTTTAAAGCAAATTTTTCTACTTCGGCGGCAGCGCAGGTTGTAATCCACGTGGAAATACTTCCTCAATCATACCATTCCTCGGATACGTCCACTTTAATTTAGCAGGAAACAATTTAATTCTTTCAGAATGTTTTTTTTTTTCTAATTTATATGCCATTTTTTTGTATAATAAATATAACTAATACGGAGTAATTAATAATAATATACGGTAGTTTCATTGCTAATTATTGAAACCATGAGAACAGTCTGACAAGTATCAGAACAAGATCAACTGGACTAATCATTTCAAGTTTTCAACTTTGTTTTTTGGTGTTTAGATTAATTTGTCAAACTTTCTCTCAATTAATTAGTTTCATGTATTGACTTCTTGCGAGACTTCAATTTTGTAATAATATATATTGCGAATTTGAGATTCGCGAAACAGAGAAAAAATTGTATTTCTCAAAAAAAAAAAAAAAACGACATTTTGCGCCTTAATTATGCAATTAACGATATGATTAATGTGAGGTTACTACATAAAGAATGGAAAGCCTAACATGGAAATAAAAGACAAAACAATGTTGCTTCTAATTTCCGGAGATAGGAAAATGGAAGATTTCATCTGGACGGTGTGATGGTTTAGTTTGACAGAGTACGAATGTTTAAGACTTGTCATGTGTAAAACAAAATGTAACCAATTCGTATTTGAATTAGACATTTTCATTAAGAAACAAAAAATTAGTCTAGAGTAGTCAATCAAGAACACAGTAATAGCACTTCGACTAATGCAGACTCGCCAAGTATTTGTGGAAAATATAACACCACCAATAACGACATTACCTACCGTTTCAAAGATTTTCCATTCCCAACTTACGACAAGGTAAGGGGCAGTCGAGCGTATATAAGTTATAACACAGTGTGAAAAGCACGTTGAGAATAATCGACTGCTACTTTACGATACGAGTTACTAGTATAAAACAACGAGATTTTGACAGAATTACCAAAAGAAAGAAAGAAATCTACAGCAGAGGAGTACGAGGTATTAAGGTTAGATATGGTGCAGTAAAAATGATGGAAAATTGTCGGACATTTCTGGTAGATAACTACGGTTTAATGGGGACTAGTAATGCTGAGAAGTGTGATTCGGTGAAACTTATAAGAAATGACTTTGTTAGTATTAGATGGTGACGGTCTAATTGCAAGTCCTACCGACGAATATTATGGGCTAAGAAATTATTATTAGTTCAATATTTTTTTCAAAGCCAAAGAACTTGTGTACATGGTTACGTACATTGGTAAACAAGCTCATATGAGCTGTGTTTTTTCTGTAATACATACAGTTCTTATTCTTATTAGTCTTATATTTGACTATTTTTTTGAGTAAATTGGTCACTTTATTATAATTGACATCTACAGAGTACTTAGTAAGTAGTATACTGTATATTCTAATTCTAATTCTAATGTCAATGTCTAAGCATGATGTCAACATGTAATAATTGAGAGAGATTCATCTTCAAGATCCTACCTTCTGAAAGAGACTATCCAACTTCACACTTCTTGTCATTCAAGCATCTTTCTTAGACTTTCTCGTTGATTCTTGGTATAAACCCAGACTAAACCCGCTTTTAATCAGTTCCGAAATCAATTCATATATAGGTAGGATTGTTATCTTCTTTAGTATGCTTCTACATTTATGTTTACCAGCCATTAGGTGAAGCAAACCTTCATAAAGGTCTTAATTTTGGTAAGTCAAGTCATTACCAGATATTTGGGAGACAGGTGCCGAGCTTGAGGAGCTGGAATTACACGAGTTGCTCTTTTGAAGCAAGATAACCATTTAATGTATGTCCTGTAGGCACACAACGAACCGAGATCACTTACTCGATCGTGTTCAGCTAAAATAGATTATGTATTCAGGTCGAGCTAATACACAAGTTCCTATCAAGGCAAGACGATTTCTCTTAGGACGAAATGGTACATCGAGAAGCCAGAGGCCTCCGATAGATGATCGATTAGGAGAGGGGGGGGGTTCGAGTTATAAAAGCCGGGGATCTGAATAACAGCAAACATTGGAGTTGTACGATCAATGTCTAAAATCTAAATGGTCAATGATTATATAAACAAAACAGCTAAACAAGCAACATCCAAGTCAAATGGAGTAATGGAGACGCCTCCCAGCAACAACAATATCATTGGTACGGGCGTAGACTAAGACACAAGATATGGTAGTGTCAGTTAGACTCAATATCAAGTACACCAAGCCAACGTCATCAGTAGGTGCCACCATGGTAACATGACATCAAGTTGGGCTTCCAACTAAGATTTACCAACGGACTTCTGTTTACTTTAGGGAAGAACAAATCAAATGATCGTTACGTAATTGCGGCCACGAAACCAGAAGCCGGAATATCAAGTGCACCAGAGTACCGACTATCAACCCAAACTCACAGAGAATACTGACTTTGAAACAATGTGAATGTGTGATTGCAAGTACTAAAAACTAAAATAAAATAAATAAAAAAGATCAAAACTCGAAAAGTCCACCTTATGCATGTGTGATGATCTTAAGAATGTACTACTCAAAAACCCAACATGCGTAGACCACAAAAGTACCAGATCTGACATTTTTTTGTCCCAACAATACATTGTCAAACATATAGGAAGTACTAATATAATGAGACCACATGTGACATCCTGAAACCCACAAAGTGAATCAATGAAGCAGCAAGAAAATGGGGAGCCCATTTACCAGTCTTCACTTCCAGAAATAACCAAGCACATCTACAACAGTGCAAACTAGCATGGTATGACATAGATTTCCCTAACTTATCCTCTTTCGACTTCGATTAGATAAAGTTAACCGCAAGCTTTCTGTAAATCCAAAGGTGCACATTTAATCGAACCTTGAGATACCTCAGAATCATACCTTTGGATGATTTTCTTCCTCTAAATCCTCGACATTCATCAATGATGCAAAAGCCGTCTGTCTGTTGTGCCATCTAGAGACAATTTAACTGGTTCCCTAAGGATACTTTGTAACTTTACGGCATGTTTAGAGGAACCACTAGAGCAACCCTGGAAAAGAACTGTACGCGGATTTCCAGATATTGAATCTTTAATGCATTTCACTACACCAAGGCAATTAGAAAGCGAGTCCACGGCATCCACAACCTGAAAAATGCAACCAGAAGTTCTGAAAACCCACAAATGGAAGGGGACCTCTCAAAGAGGTCGTATCTATACAAGTGACAACATGAATAACACAAAAGGCTTGACAAAATGAAGGATTCATATTATTAAAGATACGAGTGGAAAGGTTCATCTTAAGAATGCTCGGTGATTAAGCCTTTTGTGGTTAGGTTATAGAGATAGTAACATGATTTTTTTGAAGCAAGATTAAGACAATTATATAACTACAAACGGATTGAAACTACTTGGATCATCTTCCGTTTTCCCATCCCAATAGAGACACCAAAATCACAAAGAATGGTTCTGTTGAGAATTTGAGATTACTGATGGAGATCAACAAGTCTCTATTTTGTTCAGCACATCAAGGCAAGCTTTACATCAGAAACAACATACATCTTCACCTCATCCTTGAGCTTCTTATTTTTCCCTAAACTCAATCATGCAACTGTTTCCCAATCTTTTCTATAATTCTAAAGTTAAAAGGAATGCTAAGGAGATGTACATGGCAATAAACGGATACTTATAAAGTATGAATAAAGACTCAAGAATTCCAAATTTCATTGATGAGCTTAAAGTATCATTACCAGCAGGCCGACAGCAGATATGTCAATTGCCTTAAGTGAAACAAGCTTCCACAATCGCTCAGGTGTCGCTACAACAAATTCTGGATCACAGCTATCCAGGCTGCAGAAAAATGACTTTCCATGAGAAAACAGAGTCACGAGAATATATATCGTAGAATGCAACATACGGACCTAATGCCCAAAGCTACGAGAAAACAATTATTTCATATGCTCAGAATTGTACTTGTTTCAAGGGATCATTTTGGAGAGACCACTTGGAGAAGAGACATCTGTCACAAAAGGCCAGCAGTGATCACATATGAACTTCTATAACTTTTCTACTTTCTAAGAAAGCTCTTTGACAAAAACTAGGAAGTGCATTTTCAAGGTCTATAGGGAATAACATGTCATGAGAAGCCACATAAATATCAACATATCAAATTTTAACCAAACACACACACACAAACACAAAAACAAAAAGGTATCTGACTTCTGTAGATCGCAAGGAGTATAGAGATGCAACACATACCCATTAACTTGATGCTCTACTGAAGAGCCATCATGTAAACTCACTGTGTGTATCCCAAGAGCTTTTAAAGGCTTGAACACAGAGCGAACCTAAAAGAACAAAACAAAGTTAAATGTATATAGCAACTTTACTAATAGAAAAGTCAAATGAGAAATTTAAACTACCCGTAGAGAACCAAGGGGGTGATGCCCCTTTTTTCAGAAACAAACTTAGGCCTCACGCTAGCAAATATAAAGCCTAACAAAGACTGGTTCTCAGAATGCAATCCTTGACTCTAGCTCCTCTACAGAGTATTCTAGATAACTTCACTACTTAATGATATTGCTACTTTGTAGTGTTAGGGTTTACAAAATTCAGCACAGGTTTTCATATTTCTGCTCTATTAAATCAATTCACAACAATAGTTGTATTAAGAAGCTAGAATGACCACACGGTATAATATGAGCAAACACTAGACTATTAAGAGACGACACAACAGCTACCAGTTGACGTACGGCCTCTAAACAGTAACAGGTGTGTCGCACCAAGTACTAACCTTGACTGCTCTCTCTTGTGATGGAACAAGATACAACAGGAATGGGCTGTTAGGAGTTTCAAGATCACTTTCTTTCTGTTCAATGCTGTCGGCTGCGGTGGAGGCAATCCAAGATATCTGTTGTACAGACGGAATAGTTCCACGGTTTTCTAATACGTCCTTCCCCACAGAATAAGACTTCCAAAACTCAAATCCCCATGAATTTGATATGAACGATTTCTCCTGCTCCTCAATTACACCATCCCCAACCAAAGAATCTTGAATTGTAGTCAAGCAATTGAAAAGAAATTTGGATGGGCAGCCAGTGTCTCCTGATGATAGGTCACCTTCTCCCATCTTAACATCCTTTGCCTCACGATCACCTTCCTTTACAGAACCCTTATTGTTTGCCTGAGGAAGCGGCTTCTTTGGCTTTTTCGCAGTAGTATCCTCTCTTCCACGCCTATCATTGAATGGATCCTCTGGCGTAGGAAGGCTAAAGCACATCCCCTAGAAAGTCAGAAGACAAAATCAGCAAATAAAATTGTATTGGGGCTCGAGTAAGCGATCACCCAAGCATCTTAAGCGCTCATTCACAAATCCCACATGTTTTCAAGCATAAAGTGGAACATACCATAATTAACACCCGAAAATCACCATTAGAACAGCAAATTCAACAGAAATACACCTAATACGGAGTTAGAGTAAAATCCACATCCCGAATCACACCAACAATAGTTTTGCGGAAAAAAGGAAGGGCCAATCCCGAAGTCGATAAATACATTAACAACAACAATATCATTACCCGAGCGCCTTAAAAACTCCCGAAGTCGATAAATCTTACTCAATAATCGAACATTGACAACAACGAACTCCTCGAAATCGATTATCATCCTCTGATAATTCAATATCTCCTCCACACATATACACACACAAACCCCCTCCTCACTAGTCACAAGACTCACAACTCACAACCTTATCTTCCGTTCTCCTCCATTTCTAGCTAACCTAAGTAACTAAACAAAGCAAGGTCTTCAACGCCAAACCCTAATTACACAGTATAGTAACCAAGAGCTGTTTAGCGTGTATGATAAGCTTTTAATTGCATATAAAATTACATGAAACTAAGTTCGATAATACAGCATACAAATTAATTAGTCATAATCAGCAAGAATAAGTTGGGAAGAGAGGAGGGGAGTGGAGAAGAAACCTGGCACTGGCGGCGCTTGCCGGTGTGGCGACGCTTTTTGGCGGCAATAATAGCGGCGACGCGAGCGGAGACGGCGGCGGCAGGGTCTCTGTTATTCTTCTTGCGGATGGCCTTATTCCTCCTCTTCGCTTTCACGTCTTCGCCTTTCACCATCTTTACTCTTCCTTCAATCAGGAGAGGAGGCCGCTGGAGTTTGGGGAAGAGTCAATTAGAAGTTTTGGGGGTTTCCAAGGGTTTAGGCTAAAAAGTAAAAACAAATTTAGGGTGAGAAAATGCTATTTTTTTATTTTTTAGGGTCAATTCGGTGTTGCTAAAGATAGGTTTGGTATGCACAATATGCTAGCTTATTTGGTGAAAGTAGCTTATTTGTCTAGTTTTTTAAGCTCTTTGACCAAATAAGTTAGTTTGGACGTTTGGTAACAACACTAGCTTAAATAATAAGGTAGCTTATTTAATGTTAGTTTATCATAATTTTATTCCTATTTTACCCTCATTTATTTACTAAATTAAAAATAAATAATGCATTTTATATACATCAGCTCCTATCCTCTAGATCTACCAAACATTATTCTTACTATCAGCTAAAAACTTTCAGCTACTATTGCAGTTATTAAATCAGCTTTCAGTTACTATTTCAGCTAGTTTTACCAAACATAGCCTAATTCATTTGGGTAGCGGATTAAGTCTCCGCATCGATTACATCAGATAGCCACACTAAAACAATGGAGGAGTAATGTCTCATCAGCCTTTCAAGACCGCCCACCTAGCTAATTTTAATTTATGGGCTACGATTTTGGATGACTGTTCCGTCTTTTGGTGGAGAAAATGTTAATTAATTAGTCACAAAAATAAATAAATAAATAAATGTTCTTGAAAAAGGAATAAAAACATTACCACCTTGTGTTGATTAAAGAGTGGATGACAAGTATTACAATTTATATATAACTCGTGTTCAGAGTCGGTTTCACTCCAGTAGGTAGTAAAAAAAAAAAAACTACCAAAGTAATGCAAGAAAACTTTCCTATTTATGTATTGATTTCCTTATACATGTTACTACTCCAAGAAGGGGTAGGACCAATTACTGTTTATGCTCATCTATTAATAGGTCTATCCTTAAAATTAAAACTCACCAAACATACAGATTACCTCCTGGAGAAATTGTAATTTGTAACTTGTAAGTGCAGCGAGATAGGCAAAGATGAGTATTCAACGACAAGATCATGGAGCTCAGCTCACACGGCTAAGGCTTTTCCATTGGAACGACGACGTTGCGAGGAAAACCATCCCTTTAGGAGAAGGGTTGTTCATGTTTAACGTGACCCAAAAAAACCATGCCACAAAACAAGAAAATCTATCACAGAACAAGAAAATCTACCACAAGTGTGACCTTGAACAACTTCACTATGGCAATTTTGAGGCGTTTGCGTATGAAATCGTGTCGGAGTCGGGTGTGTTGGAGGGTTACTCTAAAAAAGACGTACATAATCTTGTCAAACAAATGAGTGACTACGTTCGTAGTCTGTACACATTTCGCAATTACTTGAAGAACTATTCATGGGATAGTCGGAAACTCGTCTTTGTGGTCGACATCGATCTCTTTGAGGCTAGTGTTGGTCAAGATGACGATTCTGAGGCCGAGACGGAGACTATTTCTTTTGAGCGTATGCCAGAAGAAATCATGTCTTATTTTCGCAACAATGATTATAGTGACATAACACCATCTGGTTGGGATTCTAGTGAACTAAGTGACTACCATGAGTTCAATATGTGTCACGGTGAGCCACCTATTGAACAACATGTTGCTGACGACTCCAATGACGACGATGATTTCTTAACCGATCATTTTCATGACGATGTTGTCTCTGAGGAGGACACAGGTAACGATCACGATAGTGAAAACGAGAAAATTTCTTTCTCCATAAGGTCATGGTTACAAGGAAACACAATGGAGAAGAGTATCATTCACGAGAAGATAAAATTGGTCGAAATTGAACCGATTGTGATGATAGAGAACAAGATGGAAGCAGGCAAAACCGAGTGTACAGGACAAGTTTTGTGCTCAATTTGCCTAGATTTGATGTCAATTGATGAAGAGGAATTGGTCAGAATGATTCGTTGTGATCATCTGTTTCATAAGCATTGCATATTAGAATGGCTTCCTAAAAATCAGAATTGTCCATATTGTCGATCAAGCACTTTGGTTGACGTGTGACGAAACATGTAATAACTAGCTAATTCTCGGATTGAATCTCTGGAGTTGAAAATAATTTTGCATTTTTTTCGTGCATTTAAAGATCCTCGTTCTACAAAAAAATAACTCTAAGGGATCCTCAGTCCTTTTTTATACTTCGATACAAGTATCTAAGCCCAAACCCCCTAACCCGTTTGTTTTCTGATATCTATGTCGTAAATTGTACAAAATCAACACTTTGTATCACAACTCCTATCAATGCAACTTTTAACGTTGTTTTGGTAATTGGTGGTGTCCTGGCTGAGAAAGTAAATAATGGGAGAAAAGAATGAAGGCAAAAGGACGAACACAGATTCTATTCAATCAATCTACACTGAAACTGGTAAAAATGTTAATTTACAGTTACCTGCCAAGCTACCAAGTTGATGTACACTTTCCTGCTAATCTGTCGAGCCATGTTTTACTTCTTTCCCCACTCCGCTCTGCCAGCCACGGGGAGAGAAACTGTAGATCAAAACTATATCGATTGCGACACCAAACTATAAACAAAACTAGCAGGAGCAATTGGCTGCCTGCTGCTACAATCTTTCACACTATACATCCCAACCGTCCTTCCGCTGGTCAAATTCAGACTTCCTGTTTGACATGCTTCCATACAGCTCCGAAAATTTTGCCAGGCATTCACTCCTCTTTTGGTAGTGCATATCTGTGTTCCGGCTAATAGCAGAACTTGAGAACTTGGATGTGTCAATTGCCCAAGCAGGCCTCACATATTCCACAGTTGCAGACGTGCTTGCGTTAGCATACAAGTAATTTAGCAGAACATCTTCGCAGTTAAAGAACTTGTCCACTACTGTCCTACCCACCTTCGCTTGTTCACTCCAATACCTCTGGAAAGCAAGCTGTGCATCCATGAAAGCTGCCCCAGTCAAAATCATGTTATACCCTTTATTTTGCCTGGCATACTTTTCTGCTCTATACTTGAGCGGACTTCCACCAACAAGACGAGGGTAATATCCCACAATCCGATCTGGGTGATCTCGCCATACTTTGAAGCCACGTTCTACGTCATCACATTTCATCATAATATCATCATCAAGTTCAAGCACAGCACGGGTTTTTATAAGAGGGTCAATGTTGAACCTATTATTGAGTGAGTTTAATTTCTCAACTCTAATCCTAACTGGGACAGCAGAATCAAATTCGCTTTGGTCAGGCGCTTTCCCTTTGTTCCAGACCACGACAATTTCCCTTACTGAAGAGCACCTTGAGTAGTGCTTAATGTACATCTTCAAGTTCCAGAGTCGGGCGTCGTAAGTCATTGTCAACAAAGTAAACTGTGAATATTGACCATTCACGGGGTAGGGTTCCTCCGCACCATTTCCACCATAGATGTATGTGATCCCATTGCACATCAAAGTGACCCCTGAAATAAAAATTAGGAGGAAAGCCAGTTTGCCTGTGCAGCTATTGGGTTTTATCCATGTCCGAAGAACAGTAGGGATTCTGTTCAAGCGGGTACAAATCCACCTAAGTTTTGTAGACAGGGTATTCGGCCTTTCCCATCCTAGTAAAGTGTCACTTCTCTTCCTCAAGTTATGCGGGCACCAGTTGAGAGGGATGAAACACTTCACTGCTCCCATAAGAACACCCAATAACACGACAAGCGCTGCAACAGCTAAGATGTTAACACAGCCAAGAATAAACCGATTGGCTGAGTCACCCGAAGGCACACGGTCCCCATCCATAACCCCAATCCACTCTCCAGAACTGAGCTGCTGCGCATCAAGGTGATGATGGCGAATTCCATTCCAGGCATTGCGGCCCTTTTTGGATTCATGGAAGCCAGAAGGAACCTCAATCTCCTTGTATTCCTGCTCTGTAAGAACTTCAACCTTAAAGGTACGGATCCGTTTTCCATATGTTTCTCCACAGTCCTGCCCCACACGATAAAGGTTTCCATCATACACAAACGGTCTACCTCCATTCCGTGCTCCAAGGCTCTTGTCAACATTAAGGATAGGATTCTTCCTATGAGGTTTCCACGGCCCAAAAGGCGAGTCACTGTACCATATTTCGAGCTGCCCATTCTTGATAGCACCAAAGCCTGTATGGTCGGAACCAAAAATCCAATATTTGGCCTCATGCTTGATGAGAAAAGCATCGACAAGTGGCTTGTTCACCAGGACTTTCTCAAGTTTCCATTGCAATGGAAAGCTGACGGCTCGGTAAAGGCGGATTTCTCCTTTCTGACTACTCTCAGGCATCATATAGATCTGGTACAAGGAAAGGAAAAGGTTAACACATGTCCTCACAAACACAGCAATTGTATGGGTTTGAACTTATATAAGCTTATAAAGACTGAATGATTGTGAATGGGTGCCCAATATAACAAGGAACAAAAAGAGTCAAGACAATAGAAATCATGACACAATATCAAGTTTGAACACAGAAACTTCGCACTATGCAAAAACATGAATATGTATATGAGACTTTTTCTTTTAATAAACATATACATGTATTATTTACGCTTCTACACTTTTGATATTCAAATCTCGAGTCACTCAATGATAACAAACAGAAGATGCAATATGCAGATCTATAAGATTATCAAACTGGCTATTCAGGAGTACCTATCTAAACACTTGTACAGCCAAAGAACTCTTACCTCGCCATTGTAATTAAAAATATATGGGTATGAAAGATGCCAGTCCTCATCCAATGCTATACCCAATTGTTTCCATGTAGCTCCTTTGTCAGTGCTCTTTGAAACCCCAATGTCTCCTTGCATAGTTACTGAATTTTTCGTCTCATAGAATAGATAAAACACGTCATCCTGTATCGCAGAGTTGAAAATTGTTATACAACTGTTGTGCCAGTTCATAAATCATAGTGTTTGACGACAATGCAAGGAGCACCAGTTTATGCAGGATAATGAACTGTTATTCAAATTAGAAGCTTGCATACGAAGAAATAGCAACAAAACTTGAGCAAATCTAGTTAAAAGACGGATAAGAAAGATAAGTCCTTGAGTTCCATCAAGTTTCATGAGTAGCCCATGAAACCAATCCAAAAGGGACATCAGGTTATGCTGAAGAGTGAACACCAGGCATTTGAGGTTTCGAAATAAATCAATCTACATAAGTTTCTCCAACCATGAGACTGGAGGAAACAGCCATGTGGCAAGGTTAGTGGGAGGCTTACTACTTACGTCCCACGGAACAATTAATTTCTCAGCAGTGTAAATTATATTTGAAGCACAAATAGTAACCTATTAAGGGTTAATTGGGTAACTACTCAAATTGACATTACCATGAAAATACTATCGTAACCTGCGTTTCACGGGTATAAAATTATATTGTAGTGAGGTATCAGTCTAGCATTCAAAGCTAAACCCGAAGTTTTCTGCAACCAAAATAATAGTGTAGCAAAATGGAATCGTATGTCATTTAAGGAGCTTTATGGTACTTGTAATGTCAAAGTTCTTTACACAGGCATCCCCAATTTAGGAGTACTCTCTGTTACAGCCACTACCACCTACCCATTTCCTCGTACCAAACAAAGAAACAATATGAGGTTTTCTACCTACCCATTTCCTCGTACCCAAACAAAAGAGGATGGCGATTTCAAAGTAGGAATCATGATCGCAAATTAAGAGATCACCTGACGATGAAGCAAATTCCCATTAAACAATGAGACGGAATGCACCAAATCATGACTCACAAGCACATGAAAAACCCAAAATAGAAGCAAGTTCCCATCAAACCATGAGCTGGACACTCATGAGTCATGAGAAGTAACATTAACTTTGCCAAGTATTGAATTCATTCGTATAATTCCGTCTTTATAAAAAAAATTAAACGTGCAAAACTACTCCATATTTCTATAATAATACATGTTGATCCAAATGGTGCATTATTGCGCATTAGAACAGCTTTAACAAAGTGAAGTAGTATATAATTATATAGATTAGAAAAAAAAAAAACCACTTGCGCATTCGCAACGGCTACCTTTATCTTTACAGCAAGTTGGAACTTGATAGAGGAACAAAAGACCAGCCTGGCTTTGGCTCTTATGAAATGGATTTTCAAAATAAAACATCATCATATTTGACTGTAAAGCTCCCCCAACATCACATGCCCATAAACATACGCATCTCATCGTATCGCATTATTAATGTACATGTATGCATGTCTGTCTGTCTTCCCGTATGAATGTATCGTATGTATCACGCATCATGTATTATGTATTCATGCATATGGCAGTAATAAAAAAGAAAAAAAGAAAAAAAAAAGGGGACATACTTGGATGAAGAGAAAAGGGTCAGCAACAAAATTGCTAGGGTAGTCCGGCAATGTAGAGGCGGAGGCGCACGTGACGACCGGGTTCGAAACCGGCCACGCAGCACTCTTGTTCTTCCACACATCCTTCTGAATTAATCAAACATTGACCCAATTAATTCAGTCAACACAATCAATCAATTTAATCAAATTAAAAACAATTAAATTCTCGAAATTAATTAATAAATTAGTACTAATTGATAAGAACAAGCACACACCGCTTCAATGGGGAGGAGAGAGAATGGGGAGCTGCCATAGAAAACACCGATGGACCATGATCCCTCACCATCCACCTGGCATGCGGCGGCGGAGGCGGAGGTGGAGGTAGGAATTGGCGTTGGCGCGAAATGGCTGAAGGCGAAACAGGCGTAAAGAGAGGCAATGGAGCCGAGGACAAACAGTGCCGCTAAGAAGAAGACGCCGCCGCCGCCGCGAAAAAGGTATGGCCACCTGGCAGTGGTGGAATTAGGAGTAGTAGTGGTTTGAGTTGGAATTGGAATTGGATGCTCCATTTTCAATCTGGACCTGCTCCATTCGGTCGACCCGTTGCTGTTACTTAACACCACTCCCGTCGTCATGACAAACAAACAAAACACAGACACACAGACAACAGATCTCAGGCTCGGATTTTTACTCACTCATTCATAAAAACATTTATAAACATAAAACGTGAAGGTGAAGCCAAATAAATCTTAAGAGATATATGAATGAATGACCGAATTCGTCCTCTTTTTTGTTCTCTCTCTCTCCAATGGTTTTTTGGGGGTTTTGGGTTTTATTTTGATTTGTTTGTTTGACTAAGAAAATCAAAATTAGAAAATGAAATAAGGAGTGGAAATTTCTTATAAAGTTGCAAGTTTAATGAATGAATGATGATGTGTTTTTTTGGTTTGGTCCAAGTCTCACTAGGCGACTATGACGAATGATAATACTCGCTCAAAATTGTTCCTTTCTAGAATTTTATACTACCTTTTCCAAAATCCAAATTCCCATATGTCCAAATGTTTGCACCTTATAATACGTGATGACATTCATTTTCTTTGGTACGTTTATGACTTTTTATAAGCCTTTATTGTACTCCCTCCATTTCTTTAGATTGTTTACGTTTCATTTGAACATGAGGGTTAAATTAAAACAACATTGAGAAAATGGGGTGGGTCTATAAAAAAAATTAACAGCGATGTGAATCGGGCAATATTTCTATGATCACGAGAAAGTCTAGTACAAAGGACGTTTGTGATATGGATTTGAGGAATTATGAGTGTCCTTTTTCACGTTTTAAGACTCTCATACAACTTAATCAATTATTGGAGTAGACAACGACTCACATCTGAGTTGCAGGAAGTATTCAAATCAAATCAAATCATATCAGTTTTATTCAAATCAAATCAAATCAGATCAGAATTATCCAAATAACAATCAATGAATCTAATCTATTTGTAGTTATTAATATTAAGATATAACCAATTATTGGGCCTCAACCATTAGTCTAGACTTTTGGTTGAGTTGACTCTTTAACATGGTATCAGAGCCTCAGTGACTTTGAGGTCTCAAATTCAAATCTTGGGAGCCCCCTCCTTTTCAAGTGGAATTTCAGCACAATGTTTGTGCATTTATCATCCACATTTCAAGTGGTTTCAGTCCACGTTTCAAGCCCAAAGGGCTTCACGTGAAGGGGAGTGTTAATATATAACCAATTGTTGGGCCTCAACCATTAGTCTAGACTTTTGGTTGAGGCCCAATAATTGGTTATATCTTAACAATTAATTCGTTTAATTGCAGGTAATTTATCAATTTATTCAGTTCAGATCAAATCAAATCAAATTTATTCAAATCAAATCAAATCAGATCAGTTCAATTCAAATCAAATCAAA
>JBBYHQ010328332.1:0-14610 GCA_038382645.1 Spergularia azorica
ATTATTTTCAGTTTTTTTAGAATTTTTAGATTAAATAATAATGCATTTAATCTCTAAATAGTACAATTAGCTAACGGAGTTAAATTTCTGTTACACATTTTGGCAAAACGCAAACCTCAGGGGTACCGTAGGAATTTCGGAAATCTCAAGGGTACCACAGATAAAGTCGGGAACCTCAGGGGAGTGGAAGCATGAGGATTCTAATCGGGACAACCCCGGCAGGTTGACTGCTGTGAATGTGGTCAAGATCAGTTCAACAAGCATTTGTAAAGTGAATCAGCAAAGACGATTCTCTAATAGATTAGTGTAGATGTAGGATTATATTCTAAGATCATACATACTCCTGATTAATTCTTTTTTCTTTTCAAATGCTCTTTCTTTTTTTTCTCAATACTTTATACCCAAATCATGTCATGTGTGCACATCATACACAAATTGAAAACAACATACATTACAAAAGACGCAAGGAATCAAACAACATAAACAAAAGAGCACCAACACAAAGAGACATCCAATCCAAAAAAAAACCCGGTCCAACACCGGTCTATCCTACGACAACATCGATTAACCGAACCGAACCGTAAGAAAATGTGATCATCTATCATTCATCACGCACCGGGGGCAGCATCCTTAACTTTACTATGAAGATACCCACCATACTCCCTAGCATAATCCTTCACTTCCCGAGCCGTCGTCGCAATCCGGCTTCTGGCATAATCAACCCGGTCCGAACCGGGCGGGTGGAGTCCCCTATAGTAACGGTACACCCAAGACAATGCAGCAACAGCCGCGACACCGAACCCGCAAAAGGTCAAAAACCCGAACACGGCGAGGAAGAGCACCATGGCTACCGGCAGCCAGAGAGGGCTGGAGAGGATGATGATGGGGGCGAAGAATATAAGGCCGAGGACGACGGCGGTGAGGGTGATGCCGGTCAACAAGAGGAGGATTCCGCCTGAGATGACTAGGGTTAGGATTCCTACGAGCTGGGTTGAGTTTGGCGATTGTGAGTGGATTTGACGGAGGTAGGTGGCGAGGTTGCTGTTTGCGGAGGTTGGTGCGGCGGTGGTGGTGGTGGTGCTTCTGTGGGGTCTGGTGGTTGTGGCGGTGGAGCGGTCAGCCATTTTTGTGATGTGTTGATGGGTTATATTTTTTGTGGGAAATTGTATTGAGTTGGAATGAAGAAATGTTGTAGCTTGTAAGAGAAGATGAGAATGAGGAGAGAAAGAAGAAAGGAAGAATGGTGAAGGGCAAGAGAGGAGAGAGGGGAGGGTGACACGTTGGGAGAGAGAATCGGGAGTCGGGAGATGTTTGCGGTGTTTAGAAACATGCAACCATGCACGTGGAGTTGAGAAATAGTTGAGGATCGGACGGTGATAAACTGGTAATAAATCAATGGTCTAATTAAGCTCTCTCTTGTCATTAAATTTATATACTCTCTGTTTCATTCAATTTTGTATCTAATTAAAGTATATCTAATCAAAATTAGAATTAGAATTAAATCGTATAAAAACTTACAAAGGGGAATAGGAGACGGTTGTTGATGTGCTGATTGTAGCGTTGCAAGATGATGATAAAGTGTAAAATGATGATCAATGAAAATGATGATGAGCGTTCAAATGAGTATGATTGAAAAAGTGGGTTTGTTTGAGAAAGAGGAAAACCCAAATCTCTGTTTGATAGAACTGTATCTTTCTGATCGGATCTGATTGTTCCTGATCTGATCGGATCTGATTTGAATGACACTGAACCGATCTGAAAATTATTATACAGAAAAATCTGGTGTGTTACATTCTTCTTCCTTTGAAAAGAATCTTCGTCCTCAGAAATTGAAATTGGAAAACAAAATGACTTCCAAAACTTTACTACCTACTCTTACACTTCACCCTCCTTAAAACAAAACTTTGACCTTTTTATTTTAGGGTCAATACACGAAAATTGTATTACGTCACAGCGGCCACGAAATCCGCGGCCGCAACATCGAGTACAGTAGATGGGCCGCTATCCACCCAAACTCTAGCCGAATAAACTATAGGACCTAGATGCGCAGCCTCATGTGCCGCCTTATTTCCACTACGCCTAATATGGGAAAACTTACAAGAGTGAAATCTGCGTGAAAAATTAGAAACATCCGAAACAGCTAAACCAAAATAATTCGGATCAAAACTACTTTTCCTAAGAGCGGAAATTAATTATAAAGAATCGGATTCAAGTACCACGTTGTTCGCCCCCATCTGCCAAGCGATTTGAAGTCCGAACTCCGCAGCCCTCGCCTCCGTAATAGCCAGCTCCCATCTCGCCTTAACCTGCTTACAGCCCACTCTAAGAACATCTCCGTCATCCCCTCGAATCACCACCCCCATCCCCGACCCCCCTTCACCCAAAACTGCACCATCAACGTTAATTTTTACCACCCCCGGATCAAGTGGTTCCCACTTTCTCCCACCACAACCATTGCTCGACAACATAGGCCTCCGCTGATCACCTCGTCTCGCCTCCTTATACGCCCCCAACTAACTTCTCGCCCTCTCCAAGACCCTTAAACTCTCCACGGCATCCCCTCCATGGACAAGTTCATTTCTCGCTTACCATATCGACTAAGCTAACATTACCCAACCCACCCCTCGGCTCCCCTCATCGCACCACTTCCCCATCAGCTCCTCCCCTCCCCTGCACCCTTCCCACTCCTCCAACTCCACACTCGCCTCCTCTTAAACGATCCTCGCCTCCGGACATGTAATCAGCGCATGTACCACATCCTCCACAGCCATATTGCATCTCGGACAGGTAGGATCAGCATCCTTGATCCTTTTCTGGCGAGTTGGTAAAGCTTCTCTCCCCACCCTCTACCCAAATACCCTTACCTTCGGCGGAACACCCAATTTCCAAATGCGTCCCCAACCTGCATCCTGTTCTTCACTACTACCGATCTCTCCCTGCGCCACAATCAATCGGTATCTCGCAAAAAGGTACCCCGACTTGGCTGAGTACTCACCACTCCTACTATAGTGCCAAACCAGCCTATCACAACCCCCTACGGATGCCAACAGAATACTCAAGACCTCATCGGCCTCAAAATCCAAGAGCTTACTCCTCACCTCACCTTCCCTCCATGTCCTTAATTCCCCATCTATCCACTCATCTACTCTCACCTCGTCAACCCCCCTTCTCGGTGAGATCAGCCGGAAACCAGGCCCCTTCAAAGTCCACCTATCGTGCCAAGCTCGCACCGAATTCCCATCCCCGATTAACCATCGACACCCCTCCAACAACATCTCCTTAACCCCTACTATACTCCTCCAAGCGAAGCTTGGATGAGTACCCACCGTAGCATCAAGGAAAGACACCTCCGGAAAATACCGAGCTTTAAGAAGAGAACATACTAGGGACTCCGGATTATGTAGAATACGCCAAGCTTGTTTCATCAGCATCGCATCGTTAAACGATTCAATATGACGAAAACCAACACCTCCGTCTTGTTTAGAGCGACACAACTTCTCCCATGCTATCCAATGTATCTTCCTCTCACCATCTCGGGACCCCACCAAAACGAGAAACCATGGAATTGATCTCGCGACAAAGATTAGACGGAAGTTTGAACAGCCCCATATGATAGGTGGGGATCGCCTGGGCAACCGCCTTTATAAGGACCTCTTTACCTGCAAAGGACAACAGACTCTTCTTCCAACCCTGTAGCTTCTTCCAAATTCTCGACTTGATAGTGTTAAACGTCGCCTGCTTATTTCGACCGACAGCTCCTGGAAGCCCTAAGTACCTTTGGTGGTTTTCCACCACCCTCACCTCCAACATACCCTCCAGCCTCAGTCTTTGCTCCTTACCGACATTCGCACTAAAGGACACATCCGATTTTTGCAAGTTGACTCGCTGCCCCGACGCCGACTCATAAAGGGAAATGACCTCCCGTATAGCAGCAACATCAGAGTCCCGAGCACGACCTCAAACCAGGTAAAATAAATCAAGCACATATTAGTCACATAAGACTCAACCAAAAGCAACTCTGACAAATGACGATGTCAATGTCTAACCAAGAACAACATTGCTCTGATACACCAAAGATTAACTAACTACTCCAGTATATGCCACTGACAATTGAACAACAATACTCTATGCTGTTCGTCAACCAAAACCAGCCCTTAAGTGTGGGTCGACCACATCCAAAGCACCAATGTCAAGACGCCTCATGTTCATACATCACCAACAGCCATCCGTCTCGATTCGAGATGCGACAGCCCAATCTGACCACCCACCAAAGACGTTTGGCTAACAAGTAAGATGTCTGGGATGGGGATGGGACCTATGGTCATGATGTCGGGTCGAAAGTGTAGTTAACTCATAAATACGCTTATTGTGCATTATAGTTCTTTGTTGTCTTCTTGAGTTGTACATGTAGACATGAAAATTCAGAGCTTCAGAGATGCCGAATGGGGTTTGTTCACTGAGGATTTTGTTTGGGCCTATTCCGTATCAGTTGAGGCTGTTTTGGGTGAAGTTAATTAGATATTTGGGTCTTTCGAATGTTTGGAATTGTTTTCCAGATTTTAAACATACTGATTAGCAATGCAAGTTACGATGATGGCTTGATGAGGATGAGTTTCTTGTGCTCATACTCCCTCCATTTCATTAGGTTCTTTGCATTTGGTTTGAATCTGTGAGAGGAATTCAAACACAATGCAAAGAATCTAATAAAATGGAGGGAGTACAATGAATAAGGAGAACGACGGAAACAAAGAACATCATAAGTTCATATGTTGAAAAAGGGTAAAGTTGGCAATATATTGGAATAGTTGGGCGATCTTAGTACTTTAAGGGCAATGAATAACACCACTCAATTTGCCTGGCCATTGGAGGGGAAAAAAATTCCTCCCAATTTTAAGTTTATGCTCATCAAACGCGCAGGTTGCTTCAGCCAAGTACACTCAAAGCCTTTTACTCTTTTCAATTGCATTCCAATTTACAAAAAGTAAGGATATATAAAAAAAAGTGGGATACATACTTAATAACAAGGCCTATTCAAGCAAGTTGAGAGTTTGCTTAGCATTGGAGCGAATTTGTTTTTGACTTGCTTGATTTATTTTATTGACTTGGTAACTCTAAGCAGGGCGAAAAGCTGCTCACCTTTGGAGTTGGTCTTAGTGCTGGTCTTGACAGTCCAAGACTTCCCTTTAACCACTTGAAAAATCCACCCAAATTATTATGGTTCTCATGGCATGACTCTTGCAAATTTCACATCAGACGCTTACTTTCGTATCGCTTTGAAAATAGTCTTATGGCTAATAAAAGGGTGACGCTATGGTCATGCTTATATCCTAGGTACTATTACACGCTATTTTCAAGTTTTCATGACCAAATTGCTCCACTACTTCACCCGAATTCACATCTATGGCCCCATTATTCGTGTGAAGAGTAAATTGCAGGTCCGGCTTTATGGCGAGTCTGATAAAAAAAAAAAAAAAACTTGAAGATAAAACTAGAGATAAAACATTTACACAATTAATTTTAAAACTCATTGAATCCGAGAAAGAAAAATGGAAATTGAACTTTCAATGGAAGATGCCCCAAAATAAGAAGTTATAGGGCCTAAATCATTCAAAACTCAAAGAAAAATAATTGACGGACATTGAAACTAAGGATAAGAACCATAAAATTTCAAATGGATGAAAAAAACATCAAGATTGATAACTTCATCACGTAAGACAAAGAAACTACTCGTATACTGATTGAAAATGTGATTTTTAACTCTTTGAGAAATGGCTCAAAATAAGTGGATTTCTAACTACCTATTTTATATGAGTGTGTTTAACAATTCACTTAGCTTGTTTTTCAAACAAAAGTCTAATGTGTGAGTATAATTTATAAGGAAATTTTCCAATATACCCCTGAGACTCCCGAAATTTTCAGGTATACCCCTCAGATTACCGAGGTGTGTCCAGCGTAGCCTTGAGGTTTGCAAAATGGGGTTTTTTTTGTGTCTTTCACTAACGGACTCTAACACCGTTAACCATTTTGATGAAATTTAACTTTTTTCAACAAATTGATTAATAATAACAAAATTTAAAAAAAAAAAAAGAAAAACAATCTTCTCTCACCTCCCTCCCCAACCCCAACCCAACCCACGGAGCCGCGGCCTCACCACGACACCTTGCACCGACCACCACCTGGGACACCGCCACCAGCACCACCATATGCGCCCCATTCCCGCGACCACACTCCGGCCACCCATTGCCCCGACCAATCTCTATCTTATTCTTATCTTCTTCTTTTTCTCTCAATTTTTTTTCTACTTTTTGTACTCAATCTTCATCTTTACGATTAATTGATTCTGGGTTTTTGTTATCTACCCATATTGTATTGTTCCTCCTTAAAAAGTTCATATATTTCTATATTTGACCCCCCTTTTTTCTGGGCTTGGTGGAATTAAGGTTTGTGTTTTTTCAATTGATTTGGGGGACTTTGGTTGATGGATATTTTGATTTGAGCAGAAAGGTGAAAAGGGTGGCCGGAGTGTGGTCGCGGGAGGGGTGTGCATATGGTGGTGCTGGTGGAGGTGGCCCAGGTGGTGGTCGGTGCAAGGTGCGGTGGTGAGGCGGCGGCTCCCTGGGTTGGGTTGGGGTTGGGGAGGGAGGTGAGAGAAGATTGTTTTTTTTTTTTTTTTAAATTATGTTATTATTAGTCAATTTGTTAAAAAAAAGTCAAATTTCATCAAAATGATTAACGGTGTTAGAGTCCGTTAGTCAAAAACACAAAAAAAAACTCATTTTGCAAACCTCAGGGGTACGCTGGAGAGCTCGGTAACCTGAGGGGTATACCTGAAAATTTCGGGAACCTCAGGGGTATATTGGAAAATTTCCCTAATTTATAATTATAACTTTAGTACTAAGTTTCTACGTAGTTCGGCAACGTAGCTTAAAGAATCTCATTTTTTCTACAGTATAGTGCGTGATCGTAACATTTACTTGTTGATAATAGTATTGTAATATTTTTAACCATTGCTATTACTATATCTTAAATCCACCAATTATGAAACGGCATGTTTAGACATTAGTGATCTTTATTTTGATAGAGGGTATTGTTCGATTTGCATGGATTTGTATTCGTTACTAATAAATCGTGGATGCAATACGACAATATCATTAAAGAGATTGATACAAGGACAAGAAACCTTCCCTTCCATGGTATCAGATAGCTTGCCAGAAGTAACATGATGTTAAGAATTTCTACATTATGTAACAAATTATCAGCGTACATTTTTCTGCACTTAGTTGATCTTTTCCATAGTAATTCCTCCGTGGCATCATCATCCTCGGTCCTCGACAACCTGGAAGATATTGTCACTCGATGTATGTCCTTGGAGGATAGTGCCTTTCTTTCAAGACCCTTCAACAAAGACTATGTTCGCGATCCTATTTTCAGCATGGCTAGAGCGCGCAGTCTGGGGCCTGATGGTATTAATTACCACGGATTTCTTCCACAAATACTGGGATGTGGTGGGCGATGAGGTTACTACTGCGGTGCTCCACTTTTTCAACACAGGACACTTTTTGAAGGAATAGAACAGGACGTTCATCGTTCTCATTCCGAAGGTTCCTAATCCAGAAATGGTCTCGCAATTGCATCCCATTAGTTTGTGCAATGTAATCTATAAGTGCATATCTAAGTGCCTCACTACACGGCTGCAGTTGGTCATGCCTCGGCTGGCCGGAGATTTCCAAAGCGCGTTTCTGCAAAGTAGAATTGTGGGAGACAACTGTCTTATTGCAAATGAATTGCTCTCCTCCATCAACAACAAGAAAAAAGGGAGACTAGGTTTGGGGGTTATGAAGTTAGATATGAGCAAAGCCTATGACCATGTGGATTGGTCTTTCTTGGTTCGCGTTCTACATGCTTTCGGTGTGTCTCCACGGTCTCCTATCGGGTTCTAGTAAATGGGTCATCTACCCTTTCCTTCACGCCGTCATGCGGTCTACGACAAGGTGACCTTCTCTCCCCCAACCTGTTTATTCTCTACATGGAAGTTTTTTCATGTTTGTTACTGAGAGCGGAGGAGCAAAACATTATTCACGGTAACCGGGTTTCGCGAAAGGCTCCTCCGATTTCTCATTTGTTTTTTTTGCGGATGATTCTCTCTTGTTCTTTAGAGCATCGGAGTCAAACTGTTCCAATATTGTTGGGGTGGTTTCTTCCTTGTGTCAAATGTCAGGCCAAGTCCTTAATAAACATAAATCCTTTGTCAAATTCAGTCCAAATGTTAAGTTGGAGGACCGGGAAACCCTCATCGCTATCCTTAGTACCCCGGTTAAGAGGCAGCTAGATCATTAATTGGGGATGCCGGTTGAGTTTATGGGGTCCAAACCTCGTCACTTTCAGTATCGACTTGATTCTTTAGTGTCGAAGATTAATGGTTGGAATCACCATGGTCTCTCTTAAGCCGGGAAATTAGTCTTGATCAATTATGTTCTTCTCGCCTCTTTAAACCACGTGGGGTAAGTGTTCCGAATTCCGGAGTCAGTTTGTTTGAAGATCGACAGTCTGATAGCAGCTTTTTGGTGGGCTTCGGGTTCAAAAATGGGGATCCACTGGGTTCGAAGGTCTGTTCTTCATGCCCCTAAAGGTTGTGGTGGTCTGGGTATTTGTAATGCTTCTGTTATGACCAACCCTCTTTTGATGAATCGGCTTTCCGCCAGCTACAAAACCCGGCTTCTCTGGTTGCTCGGGTTTTACAAGGTAAATATGGCAGCCTACGATGTTCTGGACATGCAAGCCACTACTCTAGGAATGAGTCTTGGGGCTGGCGTAGTTTAATCCAAGGGTATCAGGATCTTAGAATTGGACTGCGTTGGAAGATTGGTGATGGTAGGTCAGTTCGCGTCCTCTCTTCTTCTTGGCTGGGTAATTCCCAGTTAAACATTAATGATGATGCTCCCCTTGGTGATTTGATCCGAATGCGTGTGAGTAATTTCGTTGTACCGGGATTTCAATCCTGGAACGTTCCTTTGTTACATCAATTCTTTGACCTGAATTCAGTCCGTGCTATTACCGCAATTGAGCTACCTTCAACACCGGCTGAAGAATTCCAGTTCTGGGGTAATACTGACTCGGGAGAGTTCACGGTTAAATCTGCCTATGCCTTTCTTCATCGGGTGTCCCAGGATCCAACTTCAAACTTCGAGTCTCATCATGACTTCTGGAAAAGGCTATGGGCCTTTGACCTGCTTCCCAAATGGAAGGTCTTTATTTGGAAATTGGTCAATAATGGGTTACCGTTGACAGCGAATCTCAGCCACCGCGGAATGGCTGTACAGGATGCTTGTCAATTTTGCAATTTGCGCTCTGAATCCGCGGACCACCTGTTCCGTCATTGTCAGTTTTCGCTGCACATTTGGTCTGCAACTCAGTTGGGTTTACGCCCCCAATCTAATGTAGGTATCTCTTTCCAGCAATGGCTAATGGATACTTTTCTTCTACTCCACCGGGCGCCGAACAAACTACTCAACTTGGGCGTCTTCTGTGCTACTCTTTGGGCATTATGGCTCCACAGGAATGCAATTATCTTCCGAGGGGCAGTGCCGAACCCGGGAGCTGTCGTAAGTCACATTGGGGAGCACGTTCGGGGTTTTGTTGCGTCAAGAGCTTTTCTTAAAAATCAGGATCATCACCCCTACACTTTGGAGAATAACACCTCAGCTGCACCACCAGGTTTCGATGGTGCCATTTTCAGTAATGGTATCCATCCAAGCGTCCAGATTTGATGGTGGATGGAGCGTGGCACTCCCTTACCAACCAAGCAGCAACGGGTTGGGTGGCATACGATAGATACTCTGGTTCGCTCTTAGGAGAGGGGTGTGTGGCCTCTACGGGTACTTCGGCCTTGCAAGCCGAGGCGTCAGCTTGCTTCGATGGGTTAAATTGGGTGAAAACACATGGCTACACAGTTGTAAGGGTTTCTACGGACTCACTACGCCTTGTCCACCTCCTCAAAGGATCGGGTAAGCCGTGTATCACAGTCTCTTGGGTGATTTCAAAATTTCGTGATTTAGCGGGTCTCTTCTACTGGTGCGGTGTTTTCAAAGTTCCACGACAAGCAGTGTCCCAAGCACATCGACATGCTACCAACTGCTGTCATAGGAAACTTTTGCCCTTTTCCTCTTAGTTTATGTCTTTTCCTTTTCCTCTGTATGCTCTTTCATTTGATTTTCCACTTTGTCAAAAAAAAAAAAAAAAAAAAAAAAAACAATTTATCAGCAAAATTATCTTGTGCATTAAGGACAAAAGTGTTTCCTAGATATTTTGATGTGGTGTTTATATTGATCAACATACTTAAACCTTACCCTCCTGGTGATTTTATATCAAAAAAAAAAAAAATTGATCTGAAATGCAATACAAATAACCTACCATCCACTCAAAAATAAAAAAGTAATCTACCAAATGAACATGCTAGCTAGGTCTACTAGTCTTAACAGTTCAGGCAACTATACCTGTTGTTAGTAACAATTAGTTGTTAGTCGATAGCAGGTAGCTGTTTGCTCATCACGGGTAACAAACATTCATATTACGCAACAAAGAAAATTGAGGGTAATGTCAGATTGGTCCTAGAAATTGATAAGAAACATCCGAATGCTCGAGACGCTTCATTATTCATAGTCCGGAGATTTGAAACACTATTTAATACAAACTTAAAATTCTTAAAAGCATATGAACTAGAACTTTAACGATTACCTTCTTAACACAATACTTACGATAGTTAGATCAAGGCGAAAGTGGTTTATCACCCCCATATATTTACCTTTACGTGAAATGTAGCCCCATAAGTTTTGATTGGAGCAATTGACCCCCCACATGTTTTTTGATTAGTGAAATAGAACCCAATCTCAATTTATCATGAGATATTCAATATCTCCCCAAAATCTCGGCTTACACAAAACTAATATCATCAAAAATATTATCTTAACTTGAAAAAATAAATAATACAACCACATTTTTCTCATGTTAATCTCACCGCTCCCACTACCCCGACCAAAAAAAATAAAATAAAAACAATTGAAATAATTTATCACTTATTTACCCACACAAGCACACACAAATTCTCTCTCTTACCTGTTTTTGTAGTCACCGCTATTGCCTATCCAACAACTCCACCTCGATATTGATGCCTTCTCGCCACCAGCAACACTGTCTTATGAATGTGACTTCAATTCATAAACGAGGATGAACGCTTTCTATGTACCTAAAGCTTTTTTTTATACATTTCTTTTTTTCTTGGATTATTTTTCTACAAATGTATTTTTTCCAAAATCCCCTAATGGGATTGTATTTTGATTATATTTTTGATAATATAAATTTTGTTGTGAAACAAGAAATTAAGAGTAGAGAGATTAGAGGGGTAAAGAGAGGAGTAACCTTCTTATTAATGAGATAAGGGGTATATATACAAGTACTGTCTTGGAGGATAAAACATTTACAGTATGGTAAGGAGATATCCGTATATGTGTACATACTATAACTATATGATATAATATATCCTATAAGATATGGACATCCATAATATTATATTTCATAACACTCCCCCTTGGATGTCCATCATTGAAGATCATGCCTCGTTAAAAACTTGTTAGGAAAAACCCAGTGGGACAAAATCCTAATTAAGGAAAAAGAGTACATTTTCTTCAAAATACGCTTTTGAAGTTGCCTCATTAAAAACCTTGCTTGGAAAACCTTGTGGGACAAAACCATAGCTAAGGGAAAAAGAGTGCAACGCGTATCTATTCCCCCTGATGAATACATCACTTGAAATTTTCCTTGATCTTGATCGACGTAACATGAACCTTCTCGATTGATGGAGCTTGACAGTCGGATGATAAAGTTAATTCGTCTTCTTGAACACTCGAATCGTTGGAGTTCCTTCGAAATTAGTGCTACATTGTTTCTTCCATTTGTAGAACTTGCCATGCATACCAGGATTCTTATCATTGGAGTATCCATCATATACAATACACAACCAAAATCGGCTTATGGGATCATCATACCGAATGTGTAACACTTATGTAATTAATTGATCGTGCGCTTATAGTGCTGCCTCTTTAAAAACCTTAATAGGAAAAACCCAATGGGATAAAAACCTAGTTTAAGGGAAAAAGAGCACAACAAATGTTCATACCATGCGCATAATCTCAATAATAATATTTTCATTTATTTAACAACATATATCCACCAACCCTCTTCTGGAGGTAGGGCGTCTAAAGAGAAATGCAATGTTTAGTTAAATATTGTTTGAAATCGTCTTTATGCATTTATTTTCAACAAAATATTTATACACATAGTGTTGTCTCGTTAAAAACCTTGCTAGGTAAAACCCATTGGGATAAAACCCTAGACGAAGGGAAAAAGAGTACAACAATCATGAAAATATCCTTCTCGAGATTATAAACGATCCTCCTTCTCAAGGCTGCCAGAAATTCCTCTTCTCGAGATTGTGATCAAATATTTATTACTTGAGATTATCGTAAAATAATGAGAATACTTGTACTGCATATTTAATACATATAGTTTTAAGGATCATGTATAATAACTTTTGCATCATAATTATGGTACTTCTAGACCGTAATCATTCATGATCAATTCATATAGTCTCAACTTCTGGTGGAGTCAATCTAGATATAAATAATTTTATTTGGAGTAAAATGTCTCATCATCATCATCTTTTGTTTAGTATAATTATATCTTACCCATAAAACATATGAGTTCTTCTGGAACATTTTATCGTTTGGAAAACTTTCATATCCGTTCTTCATGAACTTCACTATAATACAATATTGATAACAAATATACTTTAACACAATATCTAGGGGCACACTAAAATAAATCGACAACTTATTAATTCATGCTACATGAAATATAATATTTGAAAACTACTAAGATAGACTAAAATTAATAATATCACAAATTAACAATCAATATATTCATATAAAAGCTAATAACTGGAAACTAGACTTTCCTACATGCACGTAAAGATAAGACTCAACAATAAAACTCTACTGTACAGATTATAAACCAATTGGACTATTGGTCTATGAGCTCATTTCAATTATTATCACGTCGACTTCAAATAGACTTACATGTAATCCCCATTTTTATGTCATGTCCAAATATCTCGCATATGCCTTTTTATTTATCGGTTCCATATATACCGGTTTAAGGATTTCATAATTCCTTACATGAAATTCATTGGTTAGTACTAATAAAATGATATTTGATATCTGAATACAAATTTTAGAAGGTACCATTCCTTTTCTAGTAGGCCATCTACAATAATTCAGATATCAATGTGTTTTTTTAGACTTATGGATACTTATAGTATCGTAGTACTCTTCATGAGAGCCAACTGCATCATCTTGCCATTTATTCTAATATTGGAACCGAAAATAATGCTTATACTACACTTCAGGTGCAATGTTTAACACAAACGTGGCAAGATCTTAATGTTAAATGCATGTCGACTCTTTGACTAATCTGCAACTCGCTACTTCATTCATAATAGTATCTGTTTACAGTCAAATCATAAGAGTTTTCATGCACAAACAAATATTAATGGGTGGGAAGATCAAACTGGTTCATATAATATATCAATACACAAATTCAATTATGTCTTGAATATATTTTCTTATGTATCTCATATATATTTACAAGAAATTATTATCTAACTTGGGGAAAAATATATTTTTACCAGCCTTCTCCCATCATTCTCCCCCTAAGGTGGTAAAAACTATCCAATGGATAGATTTATGGGGCCACTTATCAATCATTTCCACCTTAGATAAAAATTTACTTACATACCTAATTAATTGGCTCAATTTAGGAGCACAATTCAATGTCATGGGGAGTATGTATATGTCTCATGCAGTTGGTTTCCTTGTGCTGAAAAATAATTGCCCCAAAATTGGAGATCTAACACTTATATGTTGATCTCATAACTACCCAAAAAATATGGACGTCAGGCCACTAAGTTATTATTCATTCTCATCGACTTTGAGTAGTATATTCTCATTTATTATTGAGTCTCCAATATTAATATTTGGCTTTATCTCAATGTTACGTCTTGCCATAAAAGAAGAACAAGTTTATTATTGCATGAGATAGCCTTTCAGCACATTATCATATTCCATGAAGGAAAATTCCAATAATTTTATAATTCGATGGCCTTATTTATCACTTCAAACTGTATGTTAGTTTTATTTCATTTTTTACATATGTCAAATCTCAAACTTATGGCCGACGAGATAGTGATGATCTTAAGTCAATCTTCTGGTTGACTAAATTTTACAATTCTCTGTGCAATATTTAAAATGATGTGATACTTGGACACAATCTAGTGTGTCATTGATATTGGCAAGACTAAAATATATTCATCTATATTTGTACTCTTCTAGAGCGATATTTAGAGGGTAAACTTGATATGTCGTGCGTTATGTAATGTAATTATTGGAATTTATCTCATTTTGGGTGCTTTGGGGCACGATACTGTAATATTTTAGCCTAATTTACTATTTTCGCACTATGATTATAATTTGTAATAATTAGGCTAACTTTAGATTTAGA
>JBBYHQ010328343.1:0-14609 GCA_038382645.1 Spergularia azorica
ACAACTTTTCATATTCGTATTAGTAAAATGAAAAAAACATTCACATTCCCGTGAGTTCACGGGCCTCAAAACTAGTTTTATTTATTCTTGTGAAATTCACTACTCCGATGCATGTGTTATTAACTCTTTCCAGAACACATGTATTATTCTCGCAAAATTCACTACTACAACGAAATGAATAAAAGTTAGAGCCACGTACAGGCCCCTAATTCTATCTGACTTTTATAATTTCAAATATCAAATGCCATCTCATTTCGTAGAGTATAAAAGAATATGAACATTGGTATATCATTTTAGTTATTGTAAAGCCGAATAAGAAAAAACGAATGGTCAACTCTACCTTCACATCTGTTTGTCAAGCGTCAAAAATTTTCAAAACATGCATATACACTTGCCTTCAGCTTCTATGAAGAATTTTTTTTTTTTTTTTTTTTTTTTGTCATGAAATCATACGAAGAACAAATTTAGTTCATCCAAAATCCCACTAATTAAACCAACAATCTTATGATTTTCTGAATATGTACACCATAACACCAAGAATCATAAAAGAACTACGAACGCTTCCAAATGTATAAGCCAAGAAAGTAGCGTAAGTTAAAATAATCATAAAGACATCACAAAATAGCACATTTCCCACTTGCAGCTGCCTTGCGAAGCTCATCAGTCTCCTTCTGTGCCCTCTCCAAGTTCTCCCGGAGTTTACGGATCTCCTCGTTTGATTTCCCTTGTTCAGCATTGGCCCTCTCTTCAGCTCTCACTCTCGCTGCCTGCTCCTTGGCCAATTGGTCTTCAAGCCTTTTAGTGGTCTCTCTCAATCTCAACTCAACCTTCTCAAAAACATACAAAGTACGTAAGCTCCAACGGTTTCATGTAGCGTGAGGAAGAGCAATTAGCATTTAAGAACCACATGAAGTCCAATGTAGCTAGACAGACATTAACGATGTACCGACTAGTTAAAGACATAAGGAATATTTGTACAAAAATATAAAGCAGATTAGTAAAACAAAATCAGCAACCGTGATCCTACTACCAGCTAGCAATCTTCAAAAATCCAATCCGCAAAGAATAAGGGTAAAACAAGTTTATGTATATCCCCTTGCTCTCTTTCTGGTTCTACACTAGCATGGAGCTACTGATCAGTTTACATAGCACGCCGGAGAGGAACTCAAACAAAGCTCTATGCATGACAATACTATGAAGTAGACACATGAGACGTGACAAAGGTCTACTCCTACTTCAAACAATTTATGTGGTGTAAAAAGCATTCTCAGACATAGCAATTACGAAAGGACTCCTATAAAGTACACAGCCTGAAATAGGGAGAGCTTAACTTGAGATCTCCACATGCTAATTGTTTTTAATCCATCTAGGCATTTACCCAGACTAATATACATCTCAAATCCTAAAAACTCCTAAAGTTTCAAAATTAAATTTGTATTGAAAAACAAAGGTGAAACTTCAAGTTGTGAAAAGAACAGTTAAGTCAAATTCATAAGCCTAAAAAGGAAATGAAATTGCAAGAGAATGAGTAATAAATGCTGATAACACATAGCACAAAATCAGCTTAGCCAAGAAAAGATTTCCAAGAACCAATCAGTAAAGTAACACATCTGTGCAATTACAACAGATCTCTTTTCATCATCACTCCTGCAAACAGCACTCTCGAGTCTCATGTGTTCATCCTCAAAATTAAGTGATCATCAACAGCAAACAAGACGTAAGTATGAAATATGAATGCAAGTGTGTGAGACTGTGAGCATGAACAGAGGCGATGGATCAGTGGCTCCAAGTTACACATTCAATTCTAATACTAAATGGGTTGAACCAGAGTTTGACATAATGCTAAGATTATAAGAAACAAGAAATACCATTTCAGTTATGCGCTTGAGCTGCTCATCATGTGATCTATGCATCTGCTCCTTCAAATCTAATATTTCCTGCTTAGTACAGCCTTGTAAGGAGTCAACATCTTCTTTCCGCTGACGGAATGCCATTGCTTTCTATAAAAGACGAGGAATCACATGAATTTAGACTATGTTCTTAACCATGAGCGGCCTAACATACAAACAGTGAGCAAGAAGGCATACCTTGACTTCCTTAAATATAGTATCAGTAAATGGTTGCCCTTTATTCTCTTCCATGACCATCTCAATCAAATCAAGGAGTTTCTGTCTTTGTCTCACCATAACAGTTCCGTCTTTTGTTTTATTATCAAAAAGAATACACCGGTTTTTGCAAACATTAAGTATATTCTGCAAAAACATGAATTATGTCATACTCACATTTTACATTGCAACAGAACCAATCTACAAGACACAAACTCTAACCATAAGACATCCAAATTTTGTTGGATCTATTCTAACAGAAGGTAGCCACTAGCCACCATCACTTGAAATTCACAACAAAAGTTTTACAAAATTCCCGAGCAATGTGTATAGGGGCGTAAAACAGTACACATAAGGTTCATTAAAACAATTCTGCGGTCTACAAATTCATTGGAAATTATGAAATCCAAACAAAACGGCATAGAACATAGCTACCTGGAGTGGTTCTGGAGGTTCAGGACCCAGGTAATCATCAAGAGTCTCATCATCTTCAAGGTCATCAGCTCCCGTAAACACTATTATCATGTAATCTGTAATTTTGGGTCCAAAAAAAGTCTGCAATATCTGTAGTACTTCTGCTTGCTGTTTATCAAAACGTTCCCTGACCGAGAATACCAAAAGTAATGCATGTATTCCATCCTTAGCCAAATCAATACACGTAAGGATTTCTTCGCCAATAGATTCAAGTTCAAAAGAGGCGTCAAAGAGTCCTGTAAATCCAAAGCAAGACACAGCTTCAATATCATGACAGTGAAGAGAAAAAAACCATTAAGATACATTAGGGGATCTGAAATCTTAACACCAGCGACAGATCGTGAGATTCGTCATCTTAAATAAGAAAAAAAAGACTTCTCATTTTAGAAAGAGGTGTTAATATCGCCCAATTTACTTCTTTAGATTTTCCTGTTTAAACTCCCATCATCCCGATTGATCTCCACCATTACGAGACATTCATCATCACCAATTATATCTGACCACCGTACCCCTCTGATAAATTTTTTTTTTCCCTATAACTACTCTCTCCTCCCATTCCCCATAGTAATCACCACATCATCTAATTCTTTCACTAGCTTACGCCTCTCGAAACAGATAATGTTGTCTAAAAACATTGAGAAATGGACAATCAGAAACTAACTCAAGTTGGGGGACTAATTGTGGCTGTTGCAGGTAGAATTGGGTGGAGGCCGAGCGTGAACGGAGTTTAATGGCATAGTGGAAAAGTTGTTTGCTGATCAATCATCCATGGCACTCGGTAGTGATGGTAAAGAGGGTAGAGAGGGACAGTGGACATGAAAAGCTTGGGTGTGGACACTCTGACGTGAGCCTATAGCCTAAAGGGAGTAAATGGAATTAAAAATTGAAAAAGGAAGAAGGGTATTTTGGAATATGTATGGCAGCGAATAGCTGCCAAAAGTCCTTCACGAAGGCTACGATTTATACACCGAAGAACAAACTAAATTGCAATGCAGTTGTTCTTCCCAGGTAGAAGTTAAACAAGGGAACTAAATACGACAAGGTACAAGAAAATCCCAATTCTGCTACAAGAATACACATATTTGAGCCGTGCACCTAGCAGCCTTGAACCATAATTCATAAGTGACGCAATCTATTAAGGTTATAAACAATAAGATGTAACCAGCCACATATGACAGAAGCCAATCAATGTCTACTTCCATACCTACTGTATCGATGACATTGATAACTTGTCCATCTTCTAGGACAGTACTCTGCATCTCCGTGGCTCTTGTGGTACTAGCAGAGCTACGTTTCGACTTGAAAATATTTTTCCCAAGGATACTATTACCAGTAGCACTTTTTCCTTTTCCTGTAGACCCCAACAAAACAATGGTACGGGCATCATTTGAAAGAGAGGGAAAGTCCCAATCATCATCAACTGAACTTCCACCCATTTGATCAACGAACATATCTGCGCAAAGAAAAAAAGTAACTCATATCTGCGCAAAGAAAAAAAGTAACTCATATCTGCGCAAAGAAAAAAAGTAACTGAAATCTCATCTCAATTCACATGAAAAATCTATTGAACCAATCCCGGAGTAGATCAGAGACATATCTAATGAGAAAACAGTATTGAAAAGTCGAAAACCCATCAATATTAGGTCTGGTTGGGAGTCGGGTATGAACAATTATTGCCTAAACCGCCCAATTTCAAATCAAATCAAGGGTTTAACCTAGCTAATTCATCTGTAACTCTTTGCCCATCAAAATTCAACATTGTTCCATACTTCCATTCTATTCTCACAAATTAAGCGATTAATTCAACATTGTTCCATCCTCTACATAACCATATCAATACGAAATGAAATCAAACTCAAGAAGAAAGTAAATTAAATTAAATCCAACCAATTACACAAACTTCAGTACAATTTACAAAAAATTGCAAATTCAAGTAAGCATACCATAATTCAACTCAAGTAAAGCAATAATCAATCAAATTGTTCGACCCAAAAACAAAATCAAACATGGGTAGTTGATCGTGATCAGAATTATTGGGAAAAAAATAGATAGAATTAAAAAAAAAAATACCCATTATTATGTCAACTTCACAGCAGCAAAAGACCCAAACTCATGAACACGCAAGCATGAAAGAGATTGAATTTCGACTAAATTGGCAATGAAAGAATGCAATTACTGATGTGGGAGAAATCCAGGAAACGTACAGAGTAAGGAAGAAAACAAAGGGTTTGAAGAAGATGAAGGGTTTATTAACTTACCACACAAGACAAGAAGAATGAGGGAAACTTTTCTGCGACGTTTGATTAGTTGATTTTGCTGCGGAGCGTGTATATAGAAGAGGTTTGCTAGGAGTCCAAGAATACCAATTCTACTCTACTTTTAATACGACTAAAACCACCCATTAATTTACCTTTTGCCCCATTTTGCTAAAGATTACTCGGGTTTTTTTAAGGCCGTTAATATTTTAGGGACTGCTTGATATTGTTTTGGTTTCTAGTTTTTTAACTCTTTTGAGAATCAAAGTCACATTTTTGAGTTTTAGGAGGAGTGGTTTTTTATGTTTGAGTTGTCTGTTTTCATTTTTTCTATCTCATTATTATAGCCACAGTCAATCAAGAGTTAAATTTATACGGAGTAACTGATTTAAATAAATTTAATTGATGAAAAAAAAACCAAAAAAAAAAAAAGAAACGAGTGATATCGAACGAAGCCTTAAGTTCTTTTGAAATATGTTTAAAGAAAAAAGTTCTAACTCGACCAAAAATGTCACAATTGATGCGTTGGCTCCATTTAGCAATGTCACTTTAGTACCAAAATCGGATTTCATATAAATCATCCTTGCTTCTTCCAAATGTCATATACATATAATGAATACAAAAAAGCCCATTATTTTTTTTTTTCTTTCATTTGTTCTTTGAACTCTCTCTCTCCCGACTTATTTTGTCACAAATTCGTCATCATGAATAAAAAATCTTAACTTACCCTTATAAATTTATGATATATTGTTTCAATTGTTAGAAATACATAGATAAATCAAGATTACTAATTATTTCAATTACTCCTTTGTTAGGCAAATTTTCTAGTTATTTTTTATAATCAATTTAGTGAACTTCCGTGAGTTTTTGAGCTAAAATTCATCTAACTTATTTCTTTTTAGCTACTTCAATAAATTTATACTCAATGTGACCATTAACATTGTGTCCCTTAATGCTTCAACATACCTTTGCAAGCTTACACGTACTTAGGCCCTGTTAGGCAGTATATTAAAGAAGTAGAAAGTAGCATTTTGACCAGGTCAAACTACTAGTGTACATGTTTGGCTGAAATAATTTATGTAGCAGTTTGGTTAGCATTTAGCATTTTATCTACCATTTGGTAAATGCTACTCAAATTGACATTTGAGATAAAAAAAAAAAAAAACTAGCATTTCTATTCTATTTTTCTATGTTCTCTATAGTTTTAGGCCCTGTTCGGCAACACATTAACAAGTAGAAAGTAGCATTTTGACCGGGTCAAACTGCTACTTTACCTGTTTGGCTAATATTTTGAAAGTAACATTTTAAGTAGTAGTTGGCATTTTGGGTAGCATTTGGGAAATGTTTCCCAAAGTAGCATTTTGAGTAAAAAAAAAAACTAACATTTCTATTTTATTTTCTATGTACTATATAGTTTTGATAAACTCAACAGCTACTTTTACCGAACACGTCTAACATCTCTGCTACTTTTAGAGCTACCAGCTACCTGCTACCTACTACCTGCTACCTACTACCTGCTACTAAAACAGCTACATGCTACTCAAACAGCTAGTGCAGCCGAACAGTTACTTCTGCCGAACACATCTGATCTCAACTGATTCTTTTAGAGCTAACATCTACCTGTTACCTACTACCTGCTACTAAAACAACTACCTGTTACTCGCACAACTACATGCTACTCAAACAACTAGTGTAAACGAATAGAGCCTTAATATTTTAAGCCTCGTATTTCTTAACAATGAGGCAATTAGCTAAATGTTGACATGTTGTTGATCCAACCAAAAAAGAATGAAAAGAGTAGTCAAACGAACACAAAAGGATGAGGTCCTGGACATTTTAATTTTCTTTCGTTAACTACCTACCGTTAGTCCACCCCTTTGGAAGGGCACCATGTGCCGGCTGTGGTAAAAGTTCGGGGCACCGCAATGCACAAGTTTCAAAGGTAGGCACCACACTCATCTTGACATAATTCAGGGGCACCACCTGAATTTGCCGAAAATAATTCTACTCACTACTTCAGCGTATACATGAATAACATGATAGAACAATCATTAGTTATAAACATATACCGTCTATAGTTTTTATTTGGAAGAGGAAGCAAAAAAAAAAGACCTGTAATTTCACGGTATACATAACTAGTTCAATCAAATCATCACAACATAAATTTCACCGACTCTTTAACCATCCGATAGAACCGCGAACCACCACCGTCACGGTTCACGGCTCACCACCCCCAACAACTTAAGGAGGCGTTTTGTTCACATTTTGGAATGGAAACAGATTGGAATCAAGAATGGAAACGGATTGGAATCAAGTTTCATTCTTTATGAATATTGTTTGGTTGAGTATAGGAATGGAATGATTTCATAAATAAGGGCAAAATTGTAAATTACTTTTTTAAATCAAATAACCACCAACACCTCAACTATTTTCTCTCCTCACTCGGCCGCCACCGTTGACCACCTGCGATGCGACAACCAATACCATCATTTCAACCCAAATTACATAACTAACATGCCTACATAATAACTTTTTCTTAATATTGTTCAAAATGATGTAGATCTAGGAATTTGTTTTTTTTTTTTGTTTGTTTGATGGTGGAAAACGTGGTGGGGGAAGGAGATGGACGGTCGGAGATGTGGGCGGAGGGGTCAACGGTGATGCAGGGGGTTAGGCCCCGGTGGTGTGAGGAGGAAGAGAGGAAGAAGAGAGGAGAGAGAAAATGCAAAAAGAACGTCGAGGTGGTGGCAAGGACGGTCAATGAGGTGGCCGGTGAAGTTGCCGGAGCAAGGGCGACCGGAAGGTGGTGTCTCCAGCGGTAGTGGTGGTAGGGCGTGCATTGCCGGCAGTGGTGCGGGGTGGTCCGGTGAGGGGTTGGGGGTAGGGGGTTGGTGTGTGGGAGGAGAGAGAGGAAGGGAGGAGAGAGAAAATGATTAGGGGGGATTTAATTTTGTCACCTTAGGGGTCGTTTGGATTGAGGGATAAGAATTAAGGGGATAAGAGGTGAGAATAGGGGAGGGATAAGGAGGTGGGAATTGGGGAAATAATCCCACTCCCTTGTTTGGATAAAACTGGGAATAAATGATGGAAATTAAGATGAAAATTGTTAAAAAATTCTTATTTTACAATTTTGTCATTTGATAATTAACCCTCTATCTCTCATTTTACTAATGACAATTGTGTCATTTTATGCTAAAGTTATCCCTTTCCCTAATACCACCCTCTCCTAGGTAATAAAATGATGGGAATATAATTCCCACATCCCTTATTCCCATGTCTAATTCCCACTCACCAAACATGAGCATAATTTACAAGTGGGAATTATAATCCCATCACACCCCCTATTCCCACAATCCAAACGATCCGTTAGGTGTTTTTGGTGGGATTCATTTTGAGGGATTGGAAAGGGAGTGAGAAATGATTAAAAAACAAAAAATATAAAAACAAACACAATGTAACGGAGTGGTAACCGAATCCATTTCCAATCCCCCCAAAAATCATGAACCAAACACCCCCTAAGACTCAAGACATACCAAACCATCAAAATGAATAAGAAAACCGCTGAGTAGAGTTCTCCCCCTTTTTTCCCACATCATCATCATCACAACAGTGAGATAGAGACCAAAGTCCCACAAAACATTATTCGATCATCCCTCTTACACTTCGCAAAATTAGGGCACTCAATTTTATTATTTTTCCCCTCTTTTAATTGAGGGTTTATACTTTATATTATACATACGCTCTACAAGAACACAATCAACTTGATTAATTACACAAAATTAGGTTTTCTTCATCGTCGATTTTATTGATTTTTCATTTTTTCGGCGTGTTGTTTGTTGTTGTATGTGGAAAGTCAGATGAAGGAGCCTCTGAATCGTACGAAAGTAGTGATTCGACACTTGCCTCCTACGCTTTCTCTCTCCTCCTTTTTCGACCAAATCGATGCTCGCTTCTCTTCTCGCTACAATTGGTCCTCTTTTCGCCCCGGCAAATCCAGGTTTTCCCCCCTTTTTTTTTGTTAATTACTATTTAATTTTGTAATTTTTCATTTTTAATCGTTATCTGCATTGTTAATTATTGTATTTTTGTGATTATATCGATGTAATTATGTTTGCAGTGTTTGTGTTTGTGTTTGTATTGAGTAATGAGTACGACACCATTAGAAAACACTGGAATTTATCGCAAAGTTGTGATCTTTTTCCCCGTTTTCGTTGTCGGTTTTTGTGGATTGTAGTTATAAGAATCAGAAGCACGCGAGGGCGTATATAAACTTCAACAGACCGGAGGATGTTTTCGAGTTTGCAGAGTTTTTTGGCGGCCACGTGTTTGTCAATGAAAAGGGTATTGCTTGCTTGTTTCCTTTTTGATGCTATAATATATCGGGATGTAAATGCGTGATGGAGAATTTATTGTGTGAGAATCGGAGAATATATATGTGGTCTAAATGGTGGGTGTTTGGTGGATAGGGACTCAATATAAGGCTATAGTGGAGTATGCGCCTTCCCAAAGGGTTCCGAAGTTTGTTGCCAAGAAGGATGGTCGAGAAGGAGCGATTCACAAAGGTGTGATATTGTTGAGTCTTATTTGTCGGTTGTTTAAATAGCATTTTCTCTGTGTATGGTATAGCTCATATAGATATTGTTTTTGATGGAGAGTAGATCCTGAGTATATGGAGTTTCTTGAGCGGGTTTCCAAACCTGTTGAGAATCTTCCTAGTGCTGACATACAACTGGAGAGAAGGGAAGCCGAACGAGCTGGTCAGTTGAAGTTTAGTTTTTTGTCTTTTTGATTGCTCAAGTTCATTCCTTGTGGGGGAGTATCAGTAGTTTGTGGCTGTTGATTTTCTTTCAGGTGTTCAAGAAGCTCCTATTGTCACACCTTTGATGGAATTTGTGCGGAAGAGGAGAGCTGCTAAGAGTGGCAATCAGGTTTGTTTCTGTTAAAGATACTGATATTTCATCACTTGAACTTATCAGATACAAATAGGATCGAGCTGCAAGTTTTTTGTGCCCTCTGGTGCAAACCACTAATTGTTGTCTTCTAGATGTATTTGGTAGTGAACAGTTTGTTAGTACAGTATGTTCCATGTGGAATCACTCTAGAAGGATCCATAACAAAAGGGCTCTGTACTACAGTTTGCAGTACCTGAATCTGGTTTTGGATGTGGGGGCGACTTTTATGAAATCATGCTTGAAGCTTAGGCATATCTAAATATCCTTTTTCCTTTCCTAGCGGATTGTGTTACGTAAGTCGGGCTGGAACCTTAAATGAACTAGTATATGGCAGCTTTTATACCTTCTGGTAACTGCTAAGGGTTCTAGGGCTACTGAGGGTCATATAAAAGGACACGTGTTTTGACAGGTTTACTGACTTACTTTCGGCACTCAAAACGCAACACTAAAAAATGTTCTGTATTAGTTTCTGCCTTCTTCAATTTACTTAGCTTGAGGGTTGCCCTAATTCTTTCAGCTATTAGGTACGGAAATATTATTCACCATTATAATGGGAAGTTGGAAAATGATTAAATATCGAATCTCGTGTTCTTTAATAGCTGCTCCATTTATGATTATCCCTCTTGTTAAATTGACATTATTGTTAATTTCAAGTACCGTGTTTTGTTGTCAGGCTGGTGGAAGATCTAGGGTAGCATCACCGGGGAAGTCTCGATCAAGCAAGCAAGTGTCTGAGAAGAAAGAGGTATTTCATTTTCTTGCTTGGTTTAGTTCTACTTATCTTTTCTTTGATTAATGTGAAACGTTTTTACTATTCTGTTCAAAAGCTGTTGCCAACTCATTCTTCCTCTTCATCATGCCTTTGTTTAGTGTTTGCTTGATTTATTGGAACTGATCATATTTATGTGGAGGTTTCGCTTTTGGCTATATGCACGCTGGTTACTTTCTTCCTCTTTGTAGAACTCAATTGTTAAAATTAATCATGCCCTTATACTTTGATGTCTTTTTTCTTTCGGTTTTGTTTTCTTGAGTGCTCCTATCTGTCTTGAACTATGCTATATCAGTTTTAGAAAGCTGACTCTTGGCTTCACTATCCTTCTTGGGTTGTGCTTTTCTGGAGTATTAGCTTTTAAAGTACGGTGTCCTGGTGGTCCAAAGATCTATCCTGAGCTCCCCTCCCCCCCCCCCCCCCCAATCTCAGCATTCCAGTTTTTTAGATTACTGTTGAAGGATTGCAGTGTTTTGTTCATAATATACGCTTTGTGACCAATATGTGAAACTCTAATCTTAGGGACATCTTTTCATCTTCTGAATGTGAAGTTGGAACTGCATTGCATGACTGACTGATTTTTTTTTGGTGCTGTACATTTTCTGCCTTTTGTTATAGCTTCATTCAATCCTTATTGTAAGGGTGTAAATTACCTACTTGTAGAAGATGCTTAGCATTTTACGTAAGTCGGGACCCCTTTACATGTGTTATTTGTTTCAACCTGTAGTATATCTTGAAAACCAGTGGGAAGTCTGCGAATGGAAAAGACAAGTCGGCATACGTTGTTTCTCAAAGGGAAAACCATTCGGATGTTTCAAACAAAAAACAAGTTGTTGAAAATGATGGCGGTATATCTCATAACTTGCCTTTAACATGTTCTTGTTTACTCATTTTTTTTTTTAATATATAGAATAAGATTGTCATGTGGAATCGAATTCTGTATGAAGTACGGAAGCCTGATATAGTTTAATAAGTTAATCAACTTTTTGGTCAAGGTATTGACTGTTACTTTAGTACTCACAGAAGTCGTTCCATCTGTCAAAAATATTGTTAGCTCGTCGTGGTTATTATTTCAGATGCTGTGTAGTGGAAGAGGTTTAACATTTTAGTAAAAGAGGTTCAAATACTTTTAAGAGAAGTGTAAGGGGGTTATGTAGCATAGGTGTTTTTTTTTATTTTTGTAGTTTTCACCTAGTATCCTGGTTCACATAACTCGTGGTTGACTGTAACGTCTTGTTTCTGGCGGGGAAGTACAGGGGATAAAAAGGGAGAGAACTAAAATCCCTTTTTTCCAGCGATCATTAGGGATGGGGAGGGCAAAGGAGATAATTTTGTTGATTGATTCATCCCCATGAACCAATTTTTCCAGTTAGGAGAGATTTAGAAGGAATCTGTCCCCTTCTCTTCCTTCAACTGTCACCATTCGTTTGCTTTGACAAATCAGCTATGCTAAGCTCGTCCGTCTGCATGTCATGATTTTGTTACTATAAGGCCTTCGATGTAATTACTGAAACTAGCAGATTTGTCGTCTACATAGGGCCGGTGAGGATAAACCGCTGTTAGTCTGTCTAAACTCCCAAGCCCGCTCACCACCCTGAGCCAGTAATCGATCATCTTTGACTTAACTCCAAAGCTTGTCAGGGTTTCTTATTCACAATTTTTGAACTTATATAAGGCATCATCTCCCACATATGCATGTTATGAGTTACAAATCACTAATCTGGCGGTTTATTTCGAAATTTTGAATAAACTTTTTGGATGGAGTAGAGTTAAGGATGGTCATGATCTCTGTATGGTGAAGAACTGAAGATGGTACTCATTACTGATTGGTAAAATAAAAATTTCTGCATTACCTCCTTTGTATTGATTTTTACTCTTGTATTGCAACAAGATTGCTTTTCTTTGATAGAAAATAAAAACAATTTAGAAAACTTAATGAGCAAGTGGGGTCATGAAGTCTTCAATTCCCAAGCCAACAACTACAAGTTGGTCTAATTTGGTTCAATACGCGTGTTACATTCTTTAGCTACTCCCTGTATCCCTTGGCTCACAACGAACCTAGAATCAACCTACCCACAAAGATAAGGCAAAAAATGCCTGATCTTGGAGAAAATACTGGAACTTCGCTCAGTCTAGATGTTTGGATGGAAGCAATCACCATCCACTGCTGTAGCAACCTACTTTACTAATCACATAGATGCTTTGAAAGTTAAAATGAGGTAGTCGACCACTCTTTATAATGCCAGGATGGGTCCGTCGCAATTGCTATTCTTTATTGCCAATTAGCCTGAGCTCGAGGGCATGAGCAGTTGCAAAACGCGGGAGTAGATGCAAGGGCGACATAGAACTAGCTGTAAAAGGCTTTCTGCCTAATTATGTTGGAAGTGGATAATTCTGATTACTATGAGAACTTGGCCTACTAAAATACTACTATTTGGCATATGGGATGTTAATGGGATGTTATAGCATCGGCATTACAACATTGTCAGCCACTTCTTATTTCTTACTTTTTAGTGGGGTATGGGACACTGGGGTTTCTCGCAACTTCAGTGGTTGTGGTGTGGTGCCTTAGGATACTGTTTTTCTGTTTCATGTAGTGCCTTTTGTGAGAAGTGTAAGGTCAGTTTGGGATTTTTAGTTTGATCAGGAATTGCAGGCTTGTTTGCTTGGTAGTTGTGGTCTTAGGTTTCTGGCTTCAACTGATGGCTGTAGTTAGTGAGACTCTTTCCTACTCAAACTCTCAGGACAAACTAGTTTTGTTAACATGAAGTCATTGACTCCTTGAGAGGTGTTTAATTCGTATAGGAAGCAGGCTGGAGCTTCGCGAAGCTCATCGACTGGCCATCTTGTGTACTTTCTGTGAACTTTGTCTTCTGATACACTTACCTGTTTAACTGTTCTGTTCAGTTTTTCCTTGTCAAAAAAAAAAAAAAAAAAATCCTGTGAGAAGGAAAATAATGTCATCATTTTTGCGTGGTTGTAAGGAAGTTCTTATTTGAGCTTCTAAACTTAGGTTTTTGAAGATGTTGTATAGTCGGAGTCACGTGTTACATTCCCGCCGACGCGGACTTTCTTTCTTTTTTTGGATAAAATTTCTGAAGATAGTCCTAGAGCTTGATTAGCTCTCTTTTGTATACGGGCGTCACTCCTTTAGGTGTCTTTTAGTATATGGGAGTCACCCCCTTGGTGTCTTTTCAAATGTATTGATATCCTATCTTATCAAAAAAAAAGTTATTTGTTTCAGCATTGGGGAATCTTGGAGGATTTAGGTCTTTGGTTCCTTTTAAGACTGGTGAATTTATAGGGGAAGTGTTGGGCCTGGGATAGCTCACCCACATCCCAGTGAGGCTCCTCTTCCTTTCCTTGAATTTCAACATTGTTCTTTGATTGTCTATGCCAAACCTTGAGTTTTCAAGCAACAAAAACACCAACTATCTTTGTTAGAAACTCAGCATAATGGAGGATGCATTTTAAGGCGTGTAATGAGCATGAACGGAGCCTTGCAGCTCCCAAAGAAGTAGAGAACGAAGGGAAGAGGGGTGACTATTCAGAAATTAAAGGGTTCTAATTACAACCCCTAGGTTTGAGATGGCAATAGACAATATGGAAATAGGACATCTTGGGGATTTTGTTGTGTGAATTGTGAAGGAATGCCGCGAGAAATGGTGTACTTATTGCTTCCTAAAGCCCTCTTTTTTTTTATTGCCGCCGTATATACAGTGGTATAGAGAGATGGGTACAGCAGTGAGGCAGATCAACGTAGTAGGCTTAAATTCCACTTTCCACATTAACTAATACGGAGTACCTCTTTTCTTTCTCAACTCTTTTTATTGTGGTGCTGGGCTGCTGGGTGATATTCTCCGGGACCACTAATACTTTTTATCTTTACTATTCCCATTGAGTCACATGTCAGGTATGTGTAGTGGTTTCTGAGTATTGCTGCTTAGTAGTAAACATTTCTCCTACTTATCAAAAAAAAAGGGTGGCTGGCCGAAGTGTGGAAGATGGTTCCAATTGCGATTTGGTGGTGTACTTGGAAAGAAAGAAATCATCG
>JBBYHQ010328354.1:0-14608 GCA_038382645.1 Spergularia azorica
TAGAAAAAGCAGAGATCACAGCAAAATATGAGAAGCTTGCTGCAATCTGTCGGTCACAACGACAGGAGTTACAGGAGCTAAAACAAGCTTTGGCTGCCAGAACACCTTCACCAAATAAGGAGTCCGTAAATAACCAGTCATCTGCTAATACACAAACTAGCAAGTCTCAGGTATCACACTTCCGTCAATTGTTTGTAATTTTCCCGTGTGCATATTTTTTTGCTGCAAATCATCTTAACTCGTGCTGTTGGATCATGTCAGAGACAAGGTAATGAAGGCACACTGTGGGAGCTTCAACAAGATTTGTTTGAGAAGAGTCCCATGAACTCTGGGGCATCGTGGCAGGCCTTTCCTGCTGATACCAGTACACAGACATCTGTTGCGGACCCTCCCAAATCTGTTAGGACTAGGATCGGTCACCCTAGCAAGCAAGAAGCCTCAATGGGCTCAGCCAAAGATGGATGGGGCTTTGACAATGAGAGTTTCAGTGCAGTTCCTGGTGCTTCCGCTCGTATTTCTAGGTCCTCTGGGGAAGGTAGTAACTCACAGAGGTTCGGTGATTCAAGTAAATTAGCTAGCAAGACAGTCGCTCAGCCAGCAGGTTGGGCAGGTTTTTGACTGATTGGGGCATGAAGAGGTATTGCTATATTGGTATTTGTTCATATGATCTTGCATTACGAAACAATATTCTTTACTGATATGTAGAGATCAACCTAAGCCCACTGAACTCTATATGAAGAAACATGAGTGCTGGCTTCGATTATAATTTACTTTTACCATTTCACTTCTTTCGTCTATTTATACGAGCTTGGTGAAAGGTTTATGAGCACTTCAAAGTCTTCAGCCATGTCCACATAAGTTAGCACTTAGCAGGATAGCTATACCAAACAAAAGGCTGGCCAAGTCGAGTTTAATTTGGCCTCGAGGTGTTTGAGACTTTGAGTGCTTGATCGGTTTTGTTCTTAGTTTTTCGTTGTACCTACCTTCACCTACTTGAAATTTGGAAGATGGTAGGGTGTTGTGTCACCGCCCCCCGGATGTTGGTGCATTCGAAGCTCAATATTACCTCGGTTATGATATGTGCTCGACTTATCTCAACGCCACTTTATACTAGACAAGTATAGTGGTACTTAGATTTTGGTATCGTGACAAACATTATCAAATCTAAGATCCAGAAATTGCTGCCTGTAGAAAGAATCGCCTAAAATATGCAAACAAGCATCAGCACTCAACAAAGATTTGTTCTTGTATCGTTTACAACTTGCCCAAGAGAGGAAAGAAACGGATGGCCAGAAAAAAAAAAAAGCTAGAACAACACTATATAAGATGTTCAGGCACACGAAAATTGTCAGACAGATTTCATTCTGCAGAACGCCAGCAGTTTGGAGTGAAGAACCATACATTTTCAGGACTTGCACTAATTAAGAAGCGTTTTAGGCTGGGGTCAGTGTGTTCTCGGACTCAGTCATGGTATTAGAAACCCCATTCTCGGCCACGCCATTGGCATCCCCATTTTCGGACAAGCCACTGGGAACACCATTCTCGTTCATGCCATTGGCAACCCCACTGGTAGCTCCATTACTATGTTGGTTTACTAACTGACTGAAATTACCCTTCTGCTTGAACAACTGTGAATGGTGATGCCGGCAGTATAGGCGATGCTCATGGGCCACGCAATTTGATGGGCTGATCACACACCCTCCATGGCTGCACCGGAAACATGCTTTGTGGTATGCATTGCCATCTACAGCAACCTGAAACCCCGAAAGCAACCATTCAACACAAAATGCCTAGAGAAATTACAATTTCTTTCATTTTTTTTCGGATGCTACTGTCAAAAACGAGTTCTGTTATGCCTAAGGTTTCACCTTTTCGATAGGGTAAACAGTTTTCTTGCAAGTGACACACTTTTCCTGAGTTCCTCCAAACATGCTCGAGACTCTGGATTGACCCTGCACAGAGGAATCAGTAAAATAAGGAACTTACTCAGCAGCAAACATTCAGATGGTGTCTCTAAAGATTGTCAGGAAATGAATGTCTCAAAAATGTTTCACAATCTGAACTTATGTATCTGCGTACCTGATCAGAAGATCTGTCTCTGACAGTTCTAGGAGCAGCTGCAAGAAGCATGAAATGGAACGTCAACAGATTGTGGTACTGTTTTCTGAACTAAGAAATTATATAGAGACACCAAACCTACTTTCGAAACTTTTATCCAAACTGCCAGTCATCTTGAACAGCTGATCAAAGTGAGGCTTGCAATATAAGACTCCTTCAAAGGAGCTGAAATTATGCAGCTGCAAAAGACACAGAAAGGACCTTATCAGGGCGAAGCTTGGCATACGAAGCTAGTTCTTACACACCCCCTTTTCTGATGTAATGCAGTCACTAGTTTGGCGCGGTTATAGTTAACACCATTGTCATTTTCATAAACCTCAGCCCTGAGGAAACATTTCATCCTTGGACCTAAATCATGATTCATAATAACACCTGTTCATTTTCTGTTATCTGAAGGTCTTTACATTGTTCAGTCTCTATGAAGCTCAAACATTATTCACTGTTTTCGATTTCAATTGATTTTAACTTTTTCTACTGCAACACAAACAAAAGTCGACAGAATGCTCAAGTAGATTGACCTGAATTTTACTGAGTAACTTCATTTATAAGATTAGAGACAGAGAAGTTACTACTTACTGGTCCTGAACTATTAGAAATGGCCAAATTAAACTGTCAACATATATTGGTGTCATTATTCTTGCAGATTAACAAAAACAAATTCTCTCTTACACAGAAAACATCCGACTTTTTAATGATCATAAAAACTCATAAATGATCCATGAAACCATTTCCCAGTTCTCAACATAACATGACCACGGCCACAGCCATGGTCTAAAGAGGGGTCAGATGTACGCAACCATTACCATATAATGATATGAACATAAGGCTACTTGGTCACACAATTCAAATCACCAAACATACAATAACTAAAAATTAAGAAGTCGAAAAATCTGAAGGAGTCTACAAACCTTAAGGGTGCTTTTGCAGTGATGACATCTGAAACAAGCTTTGTGATAGACTTTGGCATCAGCTGAAAGCTGATCAACCAGGTACACTGTCTTCTCACATGCCTTACACTTTTGTGTTGTTCCTCCAAAACTCGCCATTATTTCTTCGAATTTCCCGTGTTATCCAAACGAGCACTAAACCTCAACCAAAAACAAAGAGACAGTACAAGAAATTCCTGTATTAGCTGCCTTCTTTTTTCACCCTTTATGTCTCTCTCTTTTCTTTAATGTGAAGACTTTTGATTCCTACTGATTTTTCCTAACATATGAGGACTTTTATGTTCTTTCTTTCTAATATGTCTGCTTATTACAAATTACAGCTCAGGCCCTCATAGAATTTAAGCAAGTTGTGACATCTTCAATATTTAATGCATGCTCTTTTACAAATGGGTCATTTAGGTCATTTTAATATGGTCCTTAACAAAAGAAAATTATTTATTGGTAGCTTACACAAGCTAAGTCTTGGTCTCTTCATTTTGGGTAGACTTGGTAAAACCCGAGAGTTGTATATATCGTGTATTCACTGTTACGCTAATTTTGTGTTTGGGAGACATTCGATAAGATAACTCGAAAACGAAATGCGTTTCTTTGCTATAGTTTTGATGAAAAGTTACAGAAGTTTCAAGCCTATGATCTCATGATCCTGATTGGGACACACGTAAGGTATAAAACGGTTTATTAATTGATTAGTTAAGGATGTAATTAGTGGTACTAAGTATACCACATTTGGAGCATGCCCACAGATTTCATGGATTAGATTACTGCCTGTCATTGTTTAGCACCAACACTCATAATTAATCATGATGATTTAGAATTTGAATTGTTGATCATTTGGCATTAAACAAAAGGACGAATTAGCTAGAGTGCATGCATTTCATCATTCTTTCAACCAGTGGCGGAGCCAGGATTGAAACCTGGACTAGGCCGAAACCTATTTATTCGAGCTAGGGTGGGCCAAATATTACGATTTCCCTAATTTTCACTAATTTTATAGTAATTTTGCACAAAAAATTTCGATTTTTCGGAAACCTGGGGCGGGCCGTAGCCGGGGTAGGCCACCCCTTGTCTCCGCCCCTGCGTTCAACTGGGAGTCCAGGACCCATAATCATCCTTCAATAATACAAAATTTTCCTGACAAGATAAAAAGCGTCAAGTCTATGTAAGTTCGGCCTCTATATCTATAATTGAAAATATAAGGACGCAACTGTTTACAGTTTACGAACAACCCATAAATGAAAATTACATCGAAATTTTTTATTTCACGGTGCAAGAAGTGCAATTCTTTCGGTTTAATCGCAGTATTATCATTTATCACGGGTCCTTATATACGGAGTATGAGTCAAGAACTAACAGTTGTTTAAACATCATAAAAATAGTCATAGAGTTGAACCCACAAAGTGGAATTTGATCAAAGTGCTTCTTTTCTCCTTTATTAGTCTGGTAGTGCTACTTTTGAACCCAAAAAGTAATACCAGGCGCAGAAGTTTTCAAACCCGCCTACTATGTACCCACTTCCCTGTCTTTAAACTGTACTTTCGATTTTTATTGCGCAAGGAATTCAAATCATGCGTAAAGAACTTAAAGACGTCGAGTACAATGTGACAATAAGTTACATGTTTAAGAAGAGAAACAGTGATATCAGGTATACTTGTGTTATGTTCTGCTTGACTTTAGCATAAGCTGATTTCTTCAGTTAATCCTCCTGTTCGTAGTCGATAGCTTCCCTAGTGAGTAGTGACTGCTATTTCAGTGGTAGTGAACTTAACTCGAGGCGTGGCAGATGACAGAACTAGATTTAGTTCGGATCAATTTCAGATTCAGTTCATCCATCTTACCGAGAGAGTAGTGCAACAAAAACAGAGGGAGTAGTGCAACAAAATCGGAGATCAGTTAGCTTTACATTCAGCCCAGTTCAAGTGAAAAAATCGTCAAAAACTAATCAAAGGACGATAACTCTCCCAGTGAGAGGGCACACCACTACGCACTAGGTGAACTCCTGATCATCACAATGGGACTAGGCTCTATCACCTCCATTACTAAATTCGAGAACTTGAAGGTCGAAAGTGGGATGCTTTCATTTGCGGGGATCTGAAATAGGAAGTGCCAACAGAATCGAAAGGCCTAATCAGATGTCACTGGGTACCAGACTACCAGTGTACCAATATCTAAATTCACTTACCATGACCAGGCAAAAACATCAACTAGTTCATACAGCCACCACTGACCAGATTTCACTCATCTGTAGCCAGAGGGAGTATTCATTTCTCGAATACTTTGAAAATCAATGATCGACACGAGAATATATAATGAAGCCAGGATATAAATATATTCATACCCGAAAGGTCTTCCAAACCGAAAATCTATTATAGTTCTGCTTGAAAGGGATTGAAATCAGAATACAGCTGTTACCACAAAGAAGTCTGTACGCTACAACCATAGCTGCTTATTCATCAGAAGGCACAAAATGTCAGCAGATAGCAGTAACCAAATTTTGCAGGAATGCGACAAAAACAAGCTTAATTATGCACACAAAACTAAGCAGCTTTCCTAGAGTCTTCTCGCGTTGTTGCCCTAACATAGATCTCATAGCAACAGCCTGCATAAAACCCAAAAACAAATTATAATCGGATAAGACCACTTGAGTACAATATAACATCATGTTACAAATTTAGGCTGAAGATACATCTCAAAGAAGACGAAGTATGGATGAGAGAACAGATCCATGAGAATCTGTAACAGGTAATTATGGTGCAAGCCAATGTCCGTCCTATAACTGTCAGGAATGGTAAAAGCTTATCAAAACTGGAAACATCCAAGGCTTTAGGGTACACAGTCAAAGTTTGATGTGCTAAAGCCAACTTATCCAGTAAATCTTGCCAATATCTTAGCCAACTCTAAAAACAGATAGTGCTCTCTGAAGAGGGAAAGCCCCCCCCCCCCACACACACAAAGTGGCTACTTACACAGCAAACGAGGGCAAAGGGAGCACATCAATGTACGCAACAACTCTGTGACAGATAAATCATCACCAAATTCAGCTGAAACACAAAAGACTTAACGTTCTTGGACCATTATAAACCTCATTTCTGCTACTCAGAGGAACAGCTTCTTAAGCTGGCATAGATTGATAGCTATAGAAGTAATGTTTTTCTGTTTTCTAAAACATCCTCTATGGCGTACAACGAGTTATTGAAGATCTGAACTCTGAAGTTAAAATCTACTGCAGTAAAGTACGGAGTACTATCTTAGGCTAAACCACAACTGCAACATCAATCATCATTAGCTATCCCTAACCCCAACACGGACCCATGCATAAAAAGGAGAAAAAGCAACAGAGATTTTGAAACAAACTAGAAGCATACCAGCCACAACAATAATCGTGAGAACATCACCAAATCTTTTAATCCGCCTTACACCCTGCTTGTGTAATTTGAACTTACTCAGTGCGGGGTCCTTCGCCAACAGCTGCACAGCGATTAATACAACAATATCAGAAACTGCAAGAACCGTGGCTAATTAATGGAACAGAATGCTAGCAACCAACAATCTCCTTTCAAGAAGGAACAAATTGCATAGCCTCATGATTTCACACAATGTTCGGATCTCATGGTGGAGAATGATAATCATTTGATCAGTACAAAGGAAAACAGAAACCAAACTTACATAAATTAGTAAGCAATGGGACATTTCAGAGACATTGAACCATAAGAAAGACAAATAACGCAATTGGCATACGTCATTTACGTCAATATAACCAAGAAACAAATCCATGCACACCAAAAAACTAGGTTTAGTGTCTCCAACAGCCGCAGACTTTCAGGGAGAATCAAATTATTATGAAAGATCATGAGATATTTTTTTTTGTTTTTTATGCTAAAAGGTTGGATGCACGAGCTGTCCGACACAATAGAGGTGCCTGCTTAAATTAGAACGGCTAATGTCAAATGGAACAATGTGAAGTTAAGTAAAACATAGACTAAACATAAGAAAGGCTTATGTTAGGGAAAAAAAAAAGGCTTGACGGTACATGTTAAGACTTCATGAGATCAAATCAAGTATACAACTTGCGGAGCTCCCAATTTTACATGTATAACTACAACTCTTTGATATATTATCATAGTTTAGACACTTTGTCCTGTTTAGGAAGTGGAATATTAAGCATAGTCTTCACGTTCTCAGAGGTATCCTTCCTCCGTCCCCCATTAAAAACCCCACTCTAAATGGGATAAGTGTTTAAAATTATCTATCCTACCTTCATCACTCTCGTTCCTACTTTTAACACTCTCGTTCCTACTTTTACCACCAACTATCTTCAACAAAATAAAATAATACTCCCTCCTTATTCCTTATGCAAACACCATAGGGGTGTTTAAAGGGGGCGGAGGGAGTAAGTAATTCAAGAACATACATGCTCTTGTACAACGGAATCCACAGGCATGCAAATACCCCGGAAGACCATAACAAATTAGCTGATAATAATTCCACAGCCTATCTACAGAACATACAAGATACCCCATCTTCCCAACCTATTCTTTTGACCAACGTAAACTAGAAGTCCATAACCATCACCTGAACCTTATCATACGCACGACAACAACGTAGATGCAAGTGTTACTTCATGACCATCACCTAGGGCGCACTACAAACCAACTGGCATAGTTTGCTCGCCCCCTTCATCCCTAGCCTTTACTTCTTTACTCATGACAGCCATCTTTATAAAACCTAGAAAAGGGTATGCCTCGAGTTTTCATATTTCGATTATACAAATTTGTTTGTACAAGAATGCACCTTCGCCTCACACCTCACGCAACACGATCTCATTGCCTTGGTTCGCCACGCCTTTAAAAATTAAAAGGAGCAAAAGCAAGCACATTTCCATCTTTCTCCACGAATTTTACCGGAATACATCGTGTGTACAAATCCACCCACCGTAATCACCTCCACATATTCTCGATAATCGAACAACACATATTCGATAATCAATTGCACCGTTCACCGCAACTAATAGTCAAACTTAAACTATACATACAATAAATCATCCAAAAAACAGCCAGCAAATACAATTTTATAAATCAAAATCGAAACTTTCTCGTACCCAATAGCCCAAATCAGCATTTCTACTCAACAAATCAATCACCAATTCAAATTTTACTCACAAATTGCACATAGCGAAAATCAAATTAAACGCAAAAACAACCAAAAATCGAAATAAAAGGAGAGAGAAACAGAAAAAACTGACAGCTTTCTCACGCTCGCCAAGGTCCATGTGATATGCGCGGCTAGGTTGCGCAAACAAACACTCCGTCTTCTGTAATTTTTAACCCCAGTAAAAAATAATTAAAAAAATTAGCTGATGAAATATACAGAGGTAAAAATAACGATGAGAAATGATGGAGAAATTGAAATACCTGGGGATTAGATCGGAGTTGAGAGATGAGATGGGTTTTGTTGAGGAAGGACGCCATTGTTGGCGTGTGGTTGACGCTTTTGGGAATCGGAGAGAGGAGAGAGGGGAAGTACGGAGTTGAAGTGTGTCGAGCACAAATTGGCAGGCAAATGGTCGCCTTTCTTCTTCTCAGATCAAACCTGGGAAATGAGGGGGGACAGACCAAAGCTAAGGAATGGTGTTGGGTGGAAATTTTATTGATTTCCATATTTACCCCTCATTTTCATTTTCATCAATTTTTTATTTTTTTTCATTTTCATTACATTTTTATTAGGAAAATTTGTGTATTTTTTTTTTATAGCAATAAAAAAATAAGATTAGTTATGTAACTTATGTTTGTAGATTAACCCAAACGCAATGCATAAATCATTAGAACAACGATCATCGTACTATTTACAGCTGGAAAAGATTGACCTCAAGTGTGAAAATCACCGAATATCGTTCGAATGAAACTTGAAAATCAATCGACCATCACTCACCCAATAAACTAACCAAGCCACTCAGCATTGCCTTGAACCGTAGACTCAAATTTTGAGTCAACTCGACTCCAACCATGATCTAACTTGACAAAAATCCCGTTAAAAACCCGACTCGATCTAAAAAATAGCGACCAGCCTGATTGCCACACCCTTTTCCAACTACATACGGTGTATGCCTTTATGTGTCCTATGTTGTAGGCTTGTGGCCCATCGGTAATACCAATTATGCCCAATGCATTTGGGCTTGTAGCACATAACAATTTGGTGGATTAACAACTGCCACGTTCATCAAACCATAAGCAACAATTGAAAACCAAACAATTTTGCTAAAATATAACGAACTTATTATTTCCCCAGAAAATTAATCAAAGGTATTTTCCCGGCAAAAGAATGGCGTTGAGAAGTGCAATTTCTGTAGGAAGACGTGCCAATAGCCTGGGTGCTATCTCAGCAAGATCAATTTTTACCACTACCAAGACTACCCTCTCTCATTTCCATCGTTCACTTCCTCTTTCTCATCGTGTAACCAAACCTGGTAAAATTTTCGTATTTTTTCCATTACGGTATAATACGACAATTCATGTTAGCCGACCCCAGATCATTTCCGTAGCCTTTTCATAGCTTATCGTTCAAATTGTACATTCATGGCTAGTTTGGTATGAGCTAATAATGATTATTGGTGGAAATGATAATGAAATTTTGTTCAAAAATTGTGAATTTTGTAACAACGCCCATGAAATAATGTGAATTTTGTTCATTCATTTTGTGTGTAATTTATAATTTTATATACAGGGTTTGGGTATTCCGTTCGTGCTATTCAAGGAACAACTGTGGAACCAATAACACCCAAGAAAGATGATAATGGAAAGCAAGATGATGCTCAAAATTGGCAAGTTAAGATGTTGTATGATGGAGATTGCCCACTTTGTATGAGGGAGGTAATATAATCAACCCCATGATTATTAGTTTCGATTAGATCTTCTGTCCCATTTTGTGTCGGGTTTTATGACCCATTCATCACATATTAGTCCATGACTCCATCTAAATCAATTGTTTTTATTTATTTTCAAATGACACCATCACACCAAATGAGACTGAGGATCCTTTACGGCCTACGTGTTAAGTTGTGTACAGTGTGTACACTTATGGATGCTTACCCTGGGGGTTGTTAATTTGTCATTTTGATACCTGTGCGCGGTTGGGAAAACGTATACTATGTGGTTATTTAGTAATACTAGATCAAATGTTGTGCTTGATTGTGAATTTGTGATGAATTGGATGGTCAGGTGAATATGTTAAAGGAGAGGAATAAGGAGTACGATGAAGCTATTAAGTTCGTTGATATAAGCTCGGAGGATTACTCGCCTGAGGAGAATCAAGGACTTGACTACACAACTGTAATGTTCTTTCCTGACATTTTTCATGACAAAGTTTACAGATTTCCTGAACTTTCTGTTTGTTTATCAGTATATGCATATCGAATCAATGGCCTGTCTAAAGTATTACAATCTCTAATCTATCTGAAAGTACTTCAAAGTCTGAGCTTATCTGTTCCGGGAATGCAATGCATTTGTTTGATGTAATGAGGCTTAAGTCAGAAACTATATATTGTAGCAGTCGAGTCCTGTCGTTTTAAGAACTTTCTAGCGTTACACGATCACTGTGATTGGTTTTATCACTCTATGAGATTAAGTGCATTGTGCCTCTGGCTATGGCGAGGTAAGAACGGATTGGCTGTATGCAGCCTTAGGCCCTTGCCATTATTTTGAAGTAATAGTAAGGTACAGGAAAAGTTGTTTACTTTTCGGATATGACCAGCTAGTAAATTGCGTTGTGCTATTTACTCTCTTATGGCTCGCGTTAGCTATGTAGATTTCTCAATCTATGAACTTGTGAATCATAGTCCAGCATCAGTGAGCCAGAGAAGAACTCATATCGTGCTGTCAGTGCCCTGTTGATGTCTCTCTTGTTTGGTAACTATCGCCTTTTTTTCTAATATTTGGCAGGCCATGGGAAGAATTCATGCAGTCCTTTCTGATGGAACAATTGTTACAGATGTTGAGGTACATTTTTTTTTATGAAATATTAGCTCTTACTGTAGTTCAGATGAGTCTGTCAGTCTGCCTTGTTTTCTCTAGTACTTTTTTTTTTTAAAGCTTTCCATTTAAGTTTGATCACGGAGATAATCTGCAACTCAAAAATATCTGGTTTTGGTTTGTACAATTATGATTCTGGAATTGCTCAATTGCCTGATGGGAATGGATGTGAATGTGTTGTTGAGAAAAAGCAGACCAGTGGTACGAGATACATGGCTACTAGATTAGATACTTACCTTACAGTATTTCCATTATTTAGGTTACGTTCAAGATGAAACTCTGGATTCATAATTTCTTCATATGCAATCACTATATTTTCCCCTATACTCAATCGACTGATTATTCTGTTTTAAGGCGTATCTAGCTCAAATTAACTTGTCAGCACTGATAGTTTCGGTTTTAGGCTTTTAGGAAACTGTATGAAGCTGTTGGTCTTGGATGGGTCTATGCTATCACAAAATACGAACCTGTAAGTCATTTCATCGGCTTTGTTCCATACTCCCTTTCAGATGTTCTGTGAGACTGACTAAGAATTATTTGTACTCAGGTTGCAAGTATAGCTGATGCAGTTTATGGAGTGTGGGCAAAATATCGTCTTCAGGTCACAGGTAATGGCTACTAGCCTACTACTCAATAAACCAAGTCATTCACACTTAGGAAAGTCATCGGAGATTTTACTTTAGTGGACTACTAGACTGTAGTGTATTGGTTAATTGAGTAGAAGCTAAAGTTACTTCCATTCTTGTTGTTACCTATTACTATTACTCTCTATTACAATTATTCTGGAAAATGTTGTACGAAAGCACAGAAAGAGCCTTATGTTAGAGATGAGGATTGCGCTTCACCTTCTTCGTTGACTAGTGTGTATCATATTATTTTTCGTGGTTTCAGGCAGACCACCGATGGAACAGATCCTTGAATCAAGAAGAGCTAACAAAAAGGTGTGAATGTCTTCCAGATATTTGTATTCTGCTTTTTACTATAACTAACAGTTTGTGTTAAAATCCTGTATATTGCATCTAACACTAATAGTGATTCACTTGCTTTAATAATCTAAACAGGCAGTATCCTGCCTGTGTATTTACTGTTTCAACATTTACACTGAATTACCATTTGGAGTCTGATTTGTTAGACACCTTAAGTAGCATCCTGTGGTTCAGAACAGGACAATCTGTTTTTAAGCTATGTGCTGTTTGGTTAGACTGACTGATAACTTCTTACCCCTGCAGGGTGAAGTATGTAATGACAGCAATACATGTAAAATGTGAGTTTCCACAATGGAACAGCTTTTCAGCCAAGCGGCCACTCCCAAAATTGGTCAGGTTGGACTCGGAACCTCCATTTCTCGTACATCCAATTAGCTCACATGTATACTACCAAAGCTGCAAAGCAGAATACATACTAGTAGTTTGTAACTGAATCTCAAATACATGTAACCGAACCATTATTTGAGTTCAATTCTGATCGGATTCTGAAACAAAAGTTTATATATGGAGTCCTTTCACATACTGGCAGTGCTGCTTTGTATAATTCCACTCTGAAAATCAGCAGATCGAGCAGGAAATTGTAACTAACGAAAATTCGATCAGAATGTTCCAGATTATTGTTTTTTGGTTCGAACAATGACAACAGCAGTACAGACAGGTTTCAGACACTCGTCTACATTTGCGCCAACTACAAAGGATATTACTCGAACTTTGATTTGATTAAAGAGAAAATACAGACCCTCGAACAAGAAACTGATCCAAGAAAATAAATAAGCATACACCGATTTCACAAAACGGAAATAAATGGATTTGGCCCAAATACATTGAGGACCTAGACACTAATAAAGTACCTGAAAATAATGAAATGCAAATTAAATCACAAAGACAATGTATAATATGATAACACAATCATATTATCTGTGCTGCATCATGCTGTGCAGTAGTACTGTGTATGTGCCTACTGCCCAGACCCCAATTTTGATGATTTCCCGAGTTTATCTGCAACCTTCGTGACAGCTCCTACCACAGCATCAACACTTATATCAACCTGAGGTGCACTAAAAGCAGTTAGCGATAGACCGAGGACGACAACGACGACAAGAAGCAAGATGGTGAACAAGTTTTTGTTGTAAGGCTAGCTCTTGTGTATGTAGAATGTAATGCAGTTGTAGTTAGTAGAATGACTAGCATTGCATGGGGTTTTTATACCTTTATCAAGTTTGGACTTACGATCCCAATCACAGCTATTAATTAACAGCTGTACCGGCCAAGACGTGCCGTACATTATTCATGCACGATAACAGCCCAAAATATTTAGCCGGCCACCATCAATTTTGCATATCTTGCATACAACGTTTGCGAGATATTCAATCATTTGATATGTATTTATTTTGAAAGCATGTTAGCATCATTATTTGATTTAGTCCAGAACTCCATACTAACTTCAAGGAGATCGAATAGAATCACATCTGACAACAACAGAGTTTTTTACGTTACATCGTGTTTTGTTTCTTGGTTCGAATTCAAAACTATTAGCGAAAGTGGCAGAGTCGCATTCTTTTTCTTTTTTTTCTTTTGAAACGGACAGAGTCTCATATTCGCGGCTAATTATCTGAAAAATAACTACATTTTTCTTCCTTTTTGTGAACAACCAACATCTGTAACATTAGTCGTTTTTGTTTGTATTTGAGGACTTACTCCATTTTTATAAATTGTTGGCGTTTTGAATACTACACATACTTAGCTCGAGGTAAACAATTTGACCTTTGATATGTACCAGTAACTTAAAATATAGGAGTATATTACTAATAATTGCATTGCATAAAATCATTGTTAGAATGCATTTAACCATTATGGATTTACAATTTTTCGAATCTTGTATTTAGAGTCCTTGATTGCCAAAAACTCAAAATATGATCTTAATTAGTGCCGCAATAGAAATGCTAACAATTAAGAAAACCGAAAGGACATACGGAGTAGATGGAAGAAGATAAAAAAAAATTAAAGTACTCCAAAGAAAGGAAAAGAAGATCGAGGAAAGTAGCCGGGAGCTTATACTACTCTCGATCTCACTCTCCCTTTTCATCATGCTTTTATAAAAAGAACGACTATTGGCACTTCACAGGACATTCCCATGCATATAATTTTATGCCAGAGGAGAAATGATTTAGATTGAGGGAGGGGGATAGAACTTTCGTGGAGTGCTAATAGCATTTCTTTAAAAAAAATCCAGGACTATTGATCACGATTGTGTCGAAAATTGCTGGCTTTAAATGATCGGTTTAAAATCCTTGTATCGCTCCCCTTTTAATTAAGCTCTATAATGGTCGTGGATTGAACAGGAGGTAATTATTGATACTACGGTTCTTGAATCTTGATGTTTCTAAATGGAACGGAAATTTCATTTATATAATTGTCATAGACTCCCATCCAAAAAAAAAAATTTACAAGAAGCTGACCACGCCAATGGCATAAAGGAAAACAAAAAAAAAAAAAAAAAAAAAAAAAAAAAAAACCCCCATCTTTTATCTTCTTT
>JBBYHQ010328385.1:0-14604 GCA_038382645.1 Spergularia azorica
AATTTGTTAATAAAAGTGTCAAAAAAATTAGTTGCCTTGGTGGTTGAAGTGTTAATATTGTAACCTTGAGGTTACAGATTCAAGCCTTCACAAGCTCATTTTTTATGTAGTTTAATACATGCAACTGCTGACGTGGATAGTGTAATTGAAGGCTAATAGGGTGGCTAATGGTTAAATTAATATGAACTAATAAGAATGAGGATAGTTTCAAGCTTTTATAATTACTATGTTGAAAATTTAATGCCAAGAAAAAAAATTCAAGAAAAAAATTCAAGAAAAAAAAAATTCAAGAAATAAATGGGGGTGGAGTGAAAAGGAGAGTATTTTCCCTTTTTATTTTTACTTTCTTTCAAAGTTCTCCCACTTTTGTCCAACGTTTTCAGTTTTTGCATATAAAACACACCAAATTTCCAGTTTTTTGTTCAAAAAACCCCATTTCCTCACTTTTCATACAAAACACACCAAATTTCCAGTTTTTACCTATTTCAAAGGAATGCTTAGTAATAATAGTATGAAATTGTGTTCATCAGTATTTCAACGTTACTCGTCGTATTGATTCAACTCAATCCGTCATATGGGATACATATCGAAAAATCTTTATATACGCTCGGAAAGTCGGAAGAACGGTATGATAATGGCTCTAGTCATGCGCACGCCCCGTTTGCGAATAGGGTTGGCAAACCCGATTTGTTGACCCGAAAATCTAACCGGATAAGACCCGAAATTGTAACCAACCAAACCCGACAAGACCCGACCCAATGATGATCAGAATGACACAACCCGATGATGACCCGACCAGTAACCGACCCGACCTCCTGTTACCCGATAATGACCCGACTTGTAATGCCAAAAATTGAACTAACGTCTATAAATGACCATTAGTTATTAAAACCGATTGTGACCCGACCCGATCCGGCACAAATTTTCCTCGTTAGAACCGACCCAAAACCGAAACCGACCCAAATGATCATCTGACCCAGTTTGACCCGACCTAATACGAACCGACCCGCCAGAACCTGACCAGACGAGCCATTTGCCTCCCTTACAGTTGCGAACCTTCCCTTGAACCAACCACCGTTAATCACAGTACAATACTCAGAATCACCATCCTTCACTTTCCCCTTTTCTTCGCCAAATATCACCAAAACCCTAGAAATTTGAATTCAATAATTGGCGTTTCAGCAAATTCAATTAAACCCAGAACACAATTCAATAAGGTCAGTGTTCCAAACTTTTTGTCGTCAATTTGGTATTTCTTTTGTATCCCTCTTTTAATTCCAACTGTTGAATTTTTTGTGTACGATTCCCCCAAAATCGACCCTCTTGGTGAATTTAATTTATATGATTTATGGTGAATGCGGATCATAGTTTAGGTAATTAAAGTTCTGAATTTGATACTTGTCAAGTGTTTGATGAATTGCGTGGTTTCAATTTTTTGAATTGAACTCAACTCAAACCCAGATTTTCCCCAAAATTATTGAAATTAGGTATATGTAATTACATTTGGGAAGTTTTCTGTTGATGGGAATTGTTAGATTTTGCTTATAATAAAGTTAATTAGCCCCGTAATTACGAAGGCGAGCGGGCTGAGGTTTGTGTGAGCTTGTGCTTGATAGCTTCATTGAGTTAAGTGGAACCTGAACCTGAGGTTATTATCAGTTGGAAGAGATCGTTGGCGTAGACATGGGGCGAGGATAATCGAGCTTGTTTACGGGATTATTGGTATTATTTCCCGATTTTGTGTTATGTTGGAAAGTTGTTGGTATACACAGGGAGATTAATACTGGTAAATTTGGTTCCTGTAAGCTGTATTTGGCCTCCCGTCCGTTCACATTGTAATGGCGTTACTGTGCGTTACATTTAGAATGGAAGTCTTCAAAGAGCTAGCGGTAAAAAAACCAAGGAACCATGGCATTGTGTAAAAAGGAACAATTTCACATTGTTTTTGGGTGCATCAAAGGTCACGAGGATTTGAGGTGGACGGGGAGAGTATCTTTCGTATTGGTTTCGGGAAGTGGTCTACTGGCCTTATGATGTGAAAAATTAAGGGGCGTATGTTGGGAATTTTGGTTGGAGCTTAACACTGTAACTGAGCGTCCAAATTGCCGCAGCTCAAGGCATCTTTGGATTTTTTTTCATGAATGTGGTCTATTTGGCAAGAACTAGTGTGATTAGTAGTTTAGTATGATATCCGTATAGTATAATAGAGTTAGTAAAATTTGGGTCATTTTCTCATCTCCATTTTCCGTTTCCTGGCCATTTGTTACATAGTAAAATTTGGGTCATTGGTTAATCTTCGGGCTTAAGATTGCTGCTTGTTTCATTGTGTCAAACTTTTGTGTATGTTCAGCAGATATGTGTTCGATGAGTCTATGGCTTCTGGACTGAAATTTGATCTTATTTTTTATGTTCTTGTTTCAGGTTTCTTCAGCTGCTGTGCAGCATATTCACAATGTTGCAAAGCCTGCCTCACCAAGTTGTACCTTCGCCAGCGAGGCTAGGTCTGTCAAATCCGAATTCCCCAGCTCTTCAAAGTCCCAGTGCATCCAAGGGCACGTCTCAAGCATCTCAGTCTCACCAATCTCACCAGCAGATAACCTTGTTAACTCCAAAAACCACGTCAACCACGCTACTTTCTCTTCTCCCTCCTCTTCCCAGAGCCCAAGCTCTTCTACAGCAGATGGCATCTTTATCCACCAAGCTTTTTGATGTATCACCCAATCGTGCTGCCTGGCTTAGTGCCTTTCGTGGCTCTCTACCAACTTTCCTCTCTACTCAAGTTCATTCCACAGCCTTACCACCAGTTGATTCCCCAGCCTCTAATCCTAAAGAAATAATTTCCCTTTTCACCTCTCTTCAAACTCAATTACTCGAAGCAGTTGCAGAGCTTCAAGAAATCCTTGACCTTGAAGATACTAAACAGAAGCTAAACCGTGAAATTGAGACCAAAGATACTTGCATTCTTTCCTTTGCCAAGAAACTCAAAGAAGCAGAACGAGTCCTTGACACTCTTGTAGATGATTATGCTGATTATCGCCGTCCTAAACGATCAAAATCAGATGACACAGAAAACTCTTCTTGCTCAACAACTGTTGCATCTCAGCTGAAATTATTAGATGTCATCTCCTATGCTCATAAAATCAGCTATACAACGTTTGCGCCTCCTGAATTCGGCGCTGGAGGCCCGCTTCGTGGTGCTCTTCCCCCTGCTCCACAGGAGGACCAAATGCGAGCCTCCCAGCTGTATGCTTTTGCTGATCTCGACATCGGGCTTCCTAAAACTGTGGAGGACAAGGAAAGAGCTATTGAACCCCTCATGGAGACCCCTGTGCCACCGGAACCTGATCCCATGGCTGCAATCAAAGGCCTCATGCCCCCAAATTTCTCCATTCCACGAGGCTGGCAACCGGGTATGCCTGTGGAACTCCCTATGGATTTACCCTTGCCACCAGCTGGATGGAAGCCTCCCTCGCCACCACCTGGATGGAAGCCTGGAGATCCTATCCCGTTACCCCCCTTGGATCCTGCTCCGTTACCTCCTAAAGGCGTACATCATCATCAACCGGTTCTTGCTCCTCCTGCGCTTTCAAGAGGACAGCCTGATGTTGTACTTGTCCCATCCGTCAACATTTCTATCCTGGATGATGAAGGTAATAGTGGTAGTGATGAATTTACTTCTTCCGACGAGGAAATGTCGGACAACGAGGATTAGCTGCGCCCATAATTTCTAGTTGACAACTAACATTCCGGCTGCTCAAGGCCTTGTATACCGTAGAAGAGATTTTGATCGTTGGGGACTTGTACTGACATTTACCCTTTTCCTTTCGTAGTGAAATATGATGATTTTATAGAAGTCTTAAAGTAATCTTAGAGTGTTTTTCAACTGTATAATACCATTACATTAAAGTCGCATCGTAAAATGACGTTCATTTCGTATCGATAATAGCGAGTACTTATGCTAAATTGTGAAGTTGGTTCGCGAAGCCTGTTGTGTTTCGCTCAGTCCAATGTGAAACGTAAAAGCTAGTAGTGGAATGAAGAGAGGGGATCGTTACTATGAGTATAAAGACCAAAAAGATGACGATTTCATTGATTAGAGCTAAGCAAAATCTTCTACTGAATCTAAGAAAATTTCTTTGTTGCTCCAACATATCGGAAGTTTGTCACAATGGCAAAAATACACCAGATATGAGTTACAAGAATAGACACTAAGTCGCGGGTTTCTACTGAAGCAACCCCGTTACTATTCTGTCCGAGTCAAAAACTATGTTGTTCAAGCGGGTTTGCTAAGGATGCTCCGAGATAGACGATTTTTGTGTATGGACGGACATTTACAACTGTGAATGCTATGTAAAGGGGGAAAATGGGGTTGAAAGGGCATCAACCGAAAGAATCGCCTGGATTTTGTACTTGCTCACGCAGCAGTGTAGTTGGAGAAGAGTTGCGTCAATTTTTCAAGAGTTTCTGGGTAAAATTTCCTGGCGAAAAGGTAACAGGGACGTTTCACTCCATTCCATAGACACGGCCTTATATCCACTTGTGACTGCAGGTAATTAGAAAGAAAAAAACGGCGTTGAGAATTCCTTACTCTTCATTAGACTCATGAAAGTAGGATTTCGACAAAACCAAATAAAATCTTACCCTTTTCTCGCTGGTTACATGCAAAGATTCATCAATAGACTGCAAAACAAAAATAGAGTCGAAAACAACAGTCAGTAGTTGAGTGAAAAATATGACTGATTAAATAACAAGTTACTACAGACTGAGAGTGACTAGGATTACTCATATAAGCTATAAACATCATACGATACGTAGTAGCTGTTTAAGATAATGCAGGACCAATGGACATCCCACTTAGTAAGGATTAAGGTTAACTAAATTTTTCTTTTTTTGCGGGCAACTAATAAAATTATGATTTACGAGCACATGGAAACTTCAACCAAGACATTTACTTCATACATCATGCCAAATTGCCAATCCAACATCATTACGGGACTAAAGTTTTGATGTTGTATCAGAGTACATTCTTCACAAGTACTCTCTAAAAGCCACAAGGAAAATTCTTCAGGATGAGTAACCTTTAAGAAAACGCAGAGGAACTTTTTCACCGGGGTGCTTTGAGAGTAGACTAATTATCAGACGGTTCTTTCCAACAAGTAGAAGATTTAATGTCAAAGGAAAACAAAAGAGAAGCAAACAATCGCTACCACCCAGACTTATCCCACCCACAGAAGATGGTGGATTATGGGAGGTAAAAATGGTCTTGTACCTTGTCTTTTACAGACTAGCCGAGTGTCAACGTCACTGCGAAATGACATGACACTCCAATACATGTTGCTAATACGAGAAAGACACTGGCTATCAAACTTAATCATTTTACAAATTCTCTTAGATTAAGGTCCGTAATGTTGATTGTGTAATGATCTGAACCTTATTTTAGAAAATCAAACCTACAAATATATCAGTGAAGCCTCCCCCACACTTCTACTTCCAGGCTAATAAAAGCCCAACCATAATTGTTTTGAAAAACCATGTTTGGCATGTCATTTAACATTTCTACGCATGAAAGAAAAGCAACAAAGCTAAAGGTAGCAGCAACAAGGATAAGAAAATTCATACCGTTATGTTCTGCAGAAGCTCATAGCTGACATCTTGAGACCTATATGACTTCGGATGCCACTTATGTTCAGACCAATCAACATGTGTTACTGACCAATTTGCCATGCCGTCTGGATCAATCATCTAAAGATACCAAAAAGATTAAAAAATCAGTCATCCCTCGAAAAATGAACAAATCAGCATTTTGACAAAAGGAGCATTAATTTGGTAAGAGAACTTGTGCTTACATTGAAAAGGGTTGGTACATAATGTTCATCAGAATAGCAATTTCTCGCCTCGAAACCAGGCTGGCAAGAGAATAAACACAAATCAACATTTCAGCTTAACAAAAAAAAAAAAATATCCTGCTCATGGACAGTGGTTAACACTTAAAAGCCATATATGAATTCATCAATGCATCACAATAGATATGCATAGCATAGGAATCTCACTGAAGATCTTCTTCCGAAAATTCAAACTAGCAACCCAATACAACGGGAGAAACTGGAATGTACATAGAAGTATGATGTTGTAAAGTACTAGCTTTAAGCAATCGGCGCTTTTATGAATTTTCATATCACGACTTTACAGCAAAATTCCAAGAGTTCTAATCACCTGTCTTGCGAGGATGTCTTATATTCATCCTTTGCTTTTTATGATTCATTATTACGATTGTTTTCTATCCAAAAAAATGATGTTGCAAGAAGCATCGCCAACCTCTTAAAGTTGACAACTAGGCAAAGAAAAGAGCTTACCCTACAATAGTTCTTGAACTTTCCGTAGTAAAGGCTGTCGGATACAATTATTAATGCGTGCTGCCGCTTCAAGGTGAACCACTGCATATTGTATATATTCAAGATGTTAGGATATCAACTTGGTAAATTTAAACAGCTTAAAATATTCAAAATTGCCTTATCAGAGAACTTTTTACAAGATACTTGAGATCCTAACATTGACGACCATGGCAAAACCAAGAAAGACATCAGGCATTCAACTGAGTCCTTTATGTTTTAGTAGGCCTGACCAAGAATCAAGAGGCCAAGGAGCATGATTGTGGAACAACGCAAGCAAGTGGAGAATAGGAAAAACAGAGAGCAGAAAGAAACACAGAAATCAGAAGGAAGATTCAATTTCCATACTACAAAGACATCAAAGGCCAGTGCTCGTCATTTAATTTGACCACTAAAATTTTCTCAAAATCTGGCCATCTTATAGTCCTTAAGGCTACTATTGTTCCCATATTTGATACTCCACGGATAACTTCCCCATCTTTTAAGATTTAGTTAACTTTCTGAATAGCGAAAGCTTAGACATAATCCACAGATAAGAAATGAAGTCAAACCTGAGCACCCTTCCTGAAATCCTTCTTTTCAATTTCAGGTAACATATGTGGTGAAAACCTGTCATTTCCATGAGGACCTGGATCCAAAAAACTGGAAAAAAAACCGAGTTAATTAGGCGCACAAAAAAAAAAAATACTCCGTATTAAACAGCAAAAGTCCTTTTGATTGAACAAAACCATAAAATTCGCTACACATTTAGCTTAAGATTTCAAGATGTACAGCCAGATAGGCTTCCAGCAGAAACTAAGAACGGTGTGAGCTCATCGTACTCACCTATCAATGTAGCTTAAATTAGAGTACATCAGATAGTTGTACACATAATCAAATTTGTGCAACGGTACACAACTGCAATAGAGAGAGATAATTAGTCAATATCCACAATTAGTATAAGAGGGAAGTACAAAGGTTGGAAGAAAATTTTTACATACCTATCAGACAGTAATACAAAATGGTGGTTATCAGGATCTTTCAGTGCATTACCCAAAAGGCGTCTCTCTGCATCTATCATTGAGACTTGACCCCAAACAACCTGTTGTCAAATTAACATGGAGCCACAAACTACTGTCAGCTCATATATACTTTAAACAGATAACTAAAGGAGTTTCATTAAGCTGTCCTCTGTTAGATTAGTGGAGTAACATTAAGTTACTGCCTTTTTCATCAAGAGTAAGAGAAAAATTCTCTCGCCGATTGAGAGTAATGCATAAAGATCAATAATCCATTTGGCTAGGATAATATATGTTTCCCAGGAAAAATTTATGGAGATGGAAGCTTATTTGCCTTTGGTGGTACAAAAGAAAGAAAGGTCAATGGAAAGGATTAGAACCGAGGACAGAAGAACAATGAGGGGGAAATGATAAAGACGATTTCTGGAAATTGGCCTTCCAGCATCCCCACCCATACAAACAGCACAAGTTTAAAGAAAATCATTCTGGCAACATGTTTTCCATAGAAAAAATGGGGCCGTAATCTTCCCTTTCTTGCTTGATGATGAAATAAAATGGGATTTAAGTCATGTTTGGTGTAGGCAAAAGGTGAACTTAGAAGTTTCAGAAGTCCAGCAAACCTTTCTTACTATACTGAAAAGAAGCCTCCCAAGGGGTACTTAGAAGTCAATACCAAGGTAGTGAAACAGGAAGTAAATTTTTGGAAAGGTCAAAGTAATACAGAGGATAGAGAATGGCAAGATCTATGGCATCAGAAAGACACAGGCTCAAATAGTTCAACAAACATCAGATGCATCGATTTCAACTGAACAACCAGAATGATTAAACGGAGCAATTATCAAGCATGTAATTCAATAAGAACTGTAGCATGACCGTGGACAAAGATTTCTGACCTTGTCACTGCGGATGTCTCTATTAACAAAGTAGCTGCTCTGATGAACAGGTCTCCTTCGCGATGCATGTACATAAATGCTGAACTTGCCCTCATGACCCTGCCAAACAACGCACATCATCAATAAAAGGAACATGAAGTAGAAAGAAAACTTGGGTCACTCAAAGCTCACTTTTCTGGATACAGGAGAAGAATTTGCTTCCCATAACAAAAACATCAAGTTTAAAGGGTCATCATACCAGCTGACATTCTGATGTGATAAGAACAAAGCATTATCACTCAAGTAAAAATATGCATTAGAAAATTCATTCGACAACGCCTATAGCTTAAGATTTTCTACTTTCTCCACCTATTGACCACTAGGCAATTGAGAAAGCCTGTGGGAATTTCTACTTCCTACATTCAACACAACACAATTGACCAATTCATAGAAACTTTTAGTTGACCGGAGATGTAATATTTTGGAATTCTAAATATATTTAACGACATGGCCACTTAGTATGAACATATTTAATCTAAAAGTCAACCCCCAATAAGCAAGTAAAGAAAGAGCACGCGGAAACATAGAACAGGGATAGAGAGCCTTACATAAAAGAATTTATCCCAGAGCTTCTCAAAAGGCAAGGTTCCAGGGGTCAAGAACATGAATGCAATTTTAGGACTTTTTGTTGGTGGCAGTGGAGTTCTTAACATTTCCTTGATTACAACTTGAGATGCCAACTCTTCATCTGTTAATTCTCTTTTAGCAGAGGGTGGCAGCCAATCAGAAAAGGCTTTACAGCCACTAGAAGAGAACACGTAGCACGCGGAGGAGTTTTGGGGAGGATATACATAACCACAAATCAGAAAGAAGCAGACCAAGCAAACCAGCACTAAAATCCACACTGGTCTCTTGGAAGCATGTCGATGACGGTGGTGCATTGGCAAGATTTGCATGCTTAAACGCCACGCATCTGGAGCCTTCATATTTAAATCACAGATCACTACTGAATCAAAACATGACCCGCCTCCTTACACCTATATCTTTTATTATATCCCGCACCCTTTGCACACACACGAGTGAGAACCGATCCCTTGTCAATAAAACGACAATTCAAACAAACAATGCTTGAACCTCAATCTGCAAAATGTAAAACATATTTCTATTAGAGAAGCTTCAACTGGACAATGCAGTTTCTCACTCAGCATAGAAGAAGAAAACCTTCATACATAAACTTCTCCAAACCTAAACTAGGCTTCCAAAATCTACTATTCAATATTTTCGGCTCTAACTTGAAATCACAATAATTGACCTTATCCAAAACACCAACCACAGAATTGATGATTTTACAGAACAATTAGATTACCAACTTTGGGGAAGAAAGGTCCACTCCCCCAAAACCATTTCTAAGTTCTGATTTCCCAATGCAGCAAAACTGTCAAACCTACCCACCCCATGAAAACCCGAAAAAACCCGAGAAATTCCGCAATTACTCGAACTTATCAATCTTAGCAGGAGTTTCCCAACATCCGTGCATCACTATCATACCTCAAAAATCAACCCAACATCTCCAACATCATAAAATCAAATCCCCCAACATATATCCCAGTTGGGTAACATCCTAAAACCCACAAAATCAATCACATTGACAATAAAAGGGCACACATAACATGAGTTTTAACATCTAAATTTATACAAAACTTCATTAACATTTAAAAAGCATAATATATATTCAGCAAAACTTCAAAAAAATTATTAATAAGATTGCAAGAAATTACCTGAGAAATTAGGGGAAATTTGGAAGTGCCCACTTCTCAAAATTCAAATCTAGATTGGGTGATGAAGATCTAGGGCACACAAATCACAGATGGAGAGAAAAAGGTGGTAGCTTGATGAACACAATACACAATAAAAACAGCTACTAATTACTACAATTATTGTAGTAATGGGAACAACTTAGGATATAGTGTTAAAATTGTGGGTTTTGATTTTCTCTCTCCACTCTATAATAGAAAACTTACCCCCAATTGAATTTAATAATAATTGGAAATTTCCCAGCTAATCATTCAACTTGCAAACAAACACCCATTACTTTCAAAATACTATTTTTTGTTTTTTTTTTTAGTTGAATCTATTTGAAAATTCAACACAAATTTGATGAGAAAAGAGAGAAAAATTAATGGGTTTTTTGTGGGTTGAATGTTCAGTGCAAAAAGTTTGAATCTTTTTGGTTTTTTGAGCAAAAAGTTTGAATCTTTTTTATATTTATAAGTTCATAAGAACAACAAAATATAATATAAAGTTTTAATTTAAAAAGATTGGGTTTTTTTCTGGGTAAGTTGAATTGTGGGGGCTAAACAAAGACAAGGGAATTGGTCGTTTAGATCGTTGGATTGGGAAATTTGTGAGAAAAATCTGGTTTTTTTTTAATACTTTTTTATTTGATTAATTTTAGTTTTTGGCAGAAGACAAGAAGACTTGGTTGAAGTTGAACAATGATGATCACCACCAAAAAAAAAAAAACAATGATGATGAAGAATGGTCCAACTCAATTCTTCCTCTTTTTATAATAATTGTTTTATTACGGAGTATTTTTCTTGACCATCTAAGACAGGGTTTTTATAGTGTAGGCAATTGATTCAAACTAAATTCTTTCCAAGGCATGTTGCTCCAAATTGTGTCCTACTATAATTAATGTAGATTACAATTACGATTTCTTTCTTTAAAATTTTATCTGATATGGTCAATCTACCCGTAATCATATTCGATTCGGTTTAAAGTCATTAATGTAGGTTGAGATACATTCGATTCGTTTGGACTTGGTTTGTGTTTGTGTAGTTTGGGTCTCGTTTTTGTTTAATTTTGAAAACACTAACATCGAAGCAGGTTATATTTGATAAATTTCTATCATAGCGGTTCTCGTTAGTTCCAATGATTTAGTTTAAATGTTGGTCTTAATTCACAAAAATTCAATTAACTTTCAACAAAAACGAACAGTTGAGCTTAAAAGATAATTAGGCCACATCAAAAGTTGTACAGTAATTGTAGAGATCAGAACCTTATTGAATCTTTGTTTAGTTTAGAGGATTGAAGCAGAGTTATATTGAGGATCAACGTTAGTGGTTAGGAAATCAACCTATGAGTTGTCTCGTGTTAAATTTCTCATAGTCCTTCCCCGCAGCATTAGACCATTATTAGTTGTTATTTTGTCACCAAAAAAAAAAAAAAACAACAGGGCGTTACATAGACACCAAAATCTAGATTTTTACTACTCTCATTTTCTTCCTATGGAAATATTTTCATAATATAACGTGTCATACTATGAGAATCGATTAGTGAATAATAGTTGGTGCGATATGAGTCTCACACAATAGCTAAGAAGGGAGAGACTGAGATATACTATTTGTGGTAATCGACAAATAAATTAAGTGAGATACATGCTATAATTAGGCTAATTTTATCTCCTACTTCTGAATAATGATAAATGATCTATTCTGATCTTTCTCTTTTATGTTAGAAACTACACGACTCAATTAAAATGTAAATCATTTCATCAACCACATATTATAGGATAATTCTATCTATACCAACTGAAAGTATCTTCTAATAGAAACTTTACGAGAGTCAAAGAAACAAATTTCATGAAATTTCTCTACACATTACTCATACAGTTTGAATTGGCAACATAAATTCCGGTGATCTACATCCACATTACCAAATTCAGATTAGTAGTGGCATAAGACGCGTACATCAAAATAGTTTTGAGCTATTTTTGAACCAGTAAAATGAAGGTACGTTACTTATCAGCCATCTTTGGCAGTTTGGCTTACAAAATGTCCTATAATATGGAGAGCGTACATAAGACTCAATCAAAGAGAAGAACAATGACAAAGTCAGTCTTAAACAAGTAGGCTCACTTGTCTGGTGTCCTACAAGCCAAGGGGAAACCCCACTTGATTGGTATGGTTGTGTTTCATTTTTTGTTTTTTCTTTTCTTTTCTTTCATAAGACATCAAAACAAGGTGTGGTTATGTTTTAAAAATTTGTTTTATTATACTACTAGTACTAGTACGAGTATGTATGATGGAAGCGTCAAGATTTTAAAGTGACGCAATCTACACAAGTACATTAAATTGATATAGTTGATTGAGAGACGAGAGCGCTCGTTACAGAATTTTGTACGGAGTAGTAATTTAGATTAGATTTACTTTTAACCAATACTCCGTACTACTTTATTACTTTCCCCACAATCTAGACCACATGTTGGCCGTGTTTTATTGGGGTGTCAAGCGCTATATCTTACAAGTACTCCATAAAACCGTATTCGGTTCTTGTCAACCTTTATCAGCTCTATCATTCACAATATTTTTCATTTTATATTCGACTTGGCCGGTTAAACTTTAGTCCCAACATAATTGTCACATTTGTCTTCTCCAACATAATTGGACATATGAGAAAAGCAGTATCCAGAGTATTTCCAAGAGGCAGAGAATGTCATCTTCTTCTTTGGATGTTAAATAATTCAGGTGACACAAATTCCCGCAGAAGATGGATCATTTCAACGTGAATTTTGTCTTTGCCTCAATTGTTCAAGCATGGCCTGCATATGCTAATGTTCAAGTGTTCAACTTTCTAAAAATGGAAATTATGAGCTCACAATAATGTCTCGAATTGTTGCCAAAAATAGAATTATATAATGAACTCTGATTTCCCTTTTTCTTGGCCTGATACATCCTCGTTATATAAACCCGATAACGAAAAGCACTCAGGCTGGTAGTCCGTAGTCGTGTACAATTCGAAGAATGTAGGGAAATCCCTTCTTCACATCTACCATCAAGAATGTTTACATGTAAATGTGTATGAATGTTCTTTGGTATAACTTACAGAGGAATGGTACATTTGGTTGAAACAATGATACCTTGGTGTAACATCCACGAGCTGCGACCATAACTCTGATTGACCACCCGCAGGTTGATGCACAGGACTTCTGTATCCTTCCATATTCCTGACTTCCTGTAAGCAGGTTCCCGTTTCAGGTGTGCGCAGTCCATCATCAGCCTGTTTGTCCATCTCTCTACCTAAGAATGCAGATACTCAGATGCATAAGACATGTGAAGTCCAAAGTATAATAAACCATTTATGCCACAGGTTACGCGATGGTGAGAGGTTGTAGGCCAGAAAGAAAAAGGTTGCAGAAAGAGTGACTGATAACACAAATGCACTAATGTTCTCAGATGAAATCAACTTGTGTAATGAACATCAACAAGTAACGAGTTTGTTCGATATACTACATACAAGCAAATTATAAATTGTATGGTGAAACTCTACCAAGAAAAGCCAGATCATGAGGCTCTACAATGAAACGAAGGAAACTAGACCTCTGACCTCACATGAAGTTGAAACTTATGCAACGAGAAAAAATGAGTTATAACCTAAACAAACAAACAAACAAAAAGCAAACTTATAAAGGTAAGATGGAGATAGAATACTACTATTTTAGAGACTCCAAAGGCAGAGCAAAGGCATACAATTCACTTTGTGAAAAAGAACGCAAAGAAACTCAAAAACAGCAAAATAAGGTCTACCTGACAGACTGAAGCACAAAGGTTGCGAATTGTCTCGTCACACGCAAAACTAGTAGAAGTCTGTGATTCATTCATGATTTAGTCTCAGTTAAAGCACACTTCTAAAAGCCTTAGTCTTTTGCACAACCTGAGATCACAGCCTTTGCCACTGCAGCAGCCCCCTGGATATCACCCTCAGAGCAAAGTGACGCCATTCTCGAGTATATGGCATCGAAGTCTGTTTGGTGGACAGAGGACAAAGGATTTTGAGAAATGGCCTGTTTATCTTCCTCACAGCGCACGGTAGGATTTTGTCCTCCAGAAGCAGTACTTCTTTTATAAGGGAAAAACATTGCTCCAATTTCATTGAGAATAACAAGAGCACCCTGGACGTTTCCTTGTTCGCACAAGTTGGCAAGAAAGCTCTCAATAGATTCCATCTCGATCTCGGCATTGACTCTATTTATCAACCCAATAACAGATTGATCTTGAAGCATTTCTCTTAGAACACTCCTGGCCTCTTCCATTCTACCCTTTGCACACAGACCCCTTACTAAATATAAGAACCCCAAGAAATCAGGGGAGAAACCATTTTCTTTCATACCCATACAGAACTGTAGTGCCCCCTCCATGTTTCCCTCTGAAGAAAAGCCGAAAATCGCAGCACTTACTGTGAATTTGTCTGGCCTGAGAGAGTTGTTCTGCAAATCACAGAGAAGGTTCAATGCCTCTTCCACATTCCCAAATTTACAGTATCCATCAATCAGTGAATTGTATACAT
>JBBYHQ010328444.1:0-14592 GCA_038382645.1 Spergularia azorica
AATCAGCAATTGTGCACTTTGAAATGAAAGAAATGGGTTTAATTTGGTTGATGGCCTCTGAATTTTGATCGGGTGATTTTTTTTTTTTTTTTTTTTTTAGAGGGAGTTATTTGTAATTGTTTATATATATTTTAATAAATCTAATTTAATATTTTCAAAAGATTATGTAATATTTATATTATTATTTAATTGTTAACAATGGTTAAATCTTATCCTAATTGTCAAAAACTGAAAATCACCATAGAATCATCGTAAGGATCCAGAAGCAATAATTCATGTTTCATAACCACACATCAAATGTTTTATTACCAAAAATCAACAGTTTCCACATATATTACAGTTATCAAATCTTCAATTTCATAACAACTTCAATCAGATTCAGGGGATTTATTATCCATAACTTAATGTATGTACACAACTACATTTTCCCCCTGATACTCAAAGATAAAAAAGTAATTCATCAAGAAAGACACAACTTTGTACAATTGCTAACCAAATACAATAAATCTTCGATAATAAACTGAAAGTCGAACCTGTGTTCGAATTCTCGTATCCACCATCACATGTATGTATGTATGTATACGTAACTAGTACATAATTAGGCTTCGCCACTAATGCATGAAAAAATCCTATGACTCCTATAACGCTTGAGTTCCTTAGGAGGACTACTTGGATACCTACCAACAACTCCATTTTCCTCATATGACGTATAGTTGAAGTTATTGTTATACCCATCACTTCTCATCTCAAAGTCTCCGGTCGATCCAAACCGTCGATGACCCTTTCCTCCTCCCGCATAGCCGCCACGCGTCTCCAACGGATTGCCTCGATCATCGACGCTGTGACGACGACCGTCATCATTATTTACGTGATCATCATACAACAATTCATCATAAGATTGTGCAACTCCTGTTGAAAGACATCTGTAGTGTCGACGAGTATTGTTTCTCTTTATTGCCTTGAAAACCATAGGAATTAAACCCTCCATTTTTTTTTTGTAAATATATAATTGTCTGAAAAAAATGAAGAATTTTCAATTTTTTGTAGAAAATGGTGAAGATTTTTCTTGTGGTTTCATGAAGGAGAGAATAATAATAATGCAAGTAAAGGGAGGAAGAAGCTAAGCTTTCAAGTTAATTAAGGAGGAGTTTGAGATTGTTTTTGCTTAGCTTAGCTTGTTTATTCTTGTTTTTATTCTTTTGGGGTTGGTGATAAGTCCTTTTATAGGTTCATCACTTTTGACTTGAACATTTTTGCAAAGGTGTAACTGTGGGTAGTCATCACATTCATTGTGATAAACCATCAAATTTAGTCAAATCTCTAACTCGTGGCTCCATCCAAAAATCATTCCTTCAATATAATATGGCACACTTGGAAAAATGAGTTTTGTTAGCACACTTACAACAATCCACGAGTGGGATTTGTATATAAGTTAAGTTTTAAGTAGTTTAATACGGTCTGAGTGCATTATAGTTTATAACGAATTTTTCTACCCATCGATCTACATACATCCCTAGATGGTGTCGAGTACTATTCACTTCGCCGCCATTCTTGTAACCGTCACCTATAACTCGTACAAGTGTTGTTAGTGTTCTACACCCCCTCGAGTGGACTAGAAAGAAAGAATTCCTCGCATACTTCATGCTTAGTTGGCCGTGAATTCTTGTTGCTTGTTGGCAAGTAGCTCCATACGATGTTATTGAGGTAAACTTGTGCTTTCAGCCCATAAAACTTGCATAAACTCCTTTTTCAGGAAGGAAACGTATGATTTAAACTCACAATAAATTATCGTGAGACCGTCTCATATGAGACTTTGTCGATAATAGAAATTTAAAACAAAGGTTAATTTTATTAAAATGCGAGAATACGGAATATATCTTTATTGTAATATTCAGTGTTGTGGATGAGCATGGGCAGACGGGCGTGCGCCCAGGGCCCCCACTCAAAATGTTGCGACTACTCCTTGATTTTTAGAGTATAAACATATTAAATCCGATATATTGGGGCATCATTTAGAAATTTCGCCCAGGGCCCCAAATTTTTTGAAGATTTCCCACACGGCCCTGGTAATATATATTATGATCTAACCAAGAGTTTTATACGTGATGTGTAATCATAAGGTCTGTTTCGAGTATAAACCAATCACAATATATAGATCGAAATGAATTTGATTTGATCTAATTCTATACATGTAATCGGTTTGTTGGACTCGGAGAGGGACTTGCCAGCTAGAAACTAGCTAGAATGAAAAATAATACAAAGTACGATATTAGTTTTTTAAACGGATCGGAGAACTAATTGGCGAGTTGGACACAATGTCACACAAGCAAGGAAATAGTTTCCTGGCGCGCGGGTGTGACCGTGTCAAAATGATTTGGTATATGACGAGCTACTCCAATGATTAGCCATTTTTCAAAAGTTTATACAATCATCCCTTTCAAAAGGAACCTTACCTCATGACTTTTCCAAAACATACTTGATCAAATCTCAATCATGATATGCATGGGCAGGTAAACAAAGTATTCAAATTAGGATATAGTTTTGACCCTTGCTTGCTTGCTTCTATTTCTTAATGATTAAATATTGATAAGAAAGATGTATTTTAAGGTTCGATTTAGATCAACTGTTATCTCAGGTGGGTCGGTTTCAATTTCACTTAATTTTGATCATGACATAATGGATTATTAATCGAGTTACTTCTAGTTTTGATCAATTCATTTCTAGGCAACTAGTTGATTAGATTAATTACATTTTTTAAAAACCGCCTTTTATCGAGATCATTATTACTATTTTCGTTTCATTAAATTCTTTACGTTTCATTTGAATATGTGAGAGAAATTCAAACAAAACGTAAAGAATCAAAACTAACGGAAGGATGGAGTAAACATCATCAATCTTGGATTGAGTCACTGTTAGGTCATGGGTCATGTTGGCTCGTTATCGCAAGCGGCATAGGCGGGTAACAATTGAGAATCATTACTTGATTACGATTTACTACAGATTTGAATTTTGTCAAGTTGATTATGACTAATATTAAGATCCACTTACTCAGACACCATAGAAAAATGATGGCAAAATACCGAGTGAAATCACATAGAAATGAATTGGAAAATATGACTCGTTAGTAACTCGACTTAATGTTTATTTTATGGGAAAACATAAAGACTACATAAATCCTCCAAAGAGTCACACTTAGGAGTTAGGAAAGATAGAACATATTGTATGCATTTATGTAGGGAGTCAAAATTAGCCATCACATATCAGGAAAGAGCCGCCTCAGAAGAGAAAATGGATTGTTTTAACAGAATTGGTATTCAAAATAATAAGTGGTTTGATCTTTGATGGAGTATTTAACACTCGACATCCTTAACAAACTTATCACTAATCAGTAATAACCTCTTGGAAGCTTCTTACAAAATATGGTGGTACGTGCAAAGTCATTTGTCTCATCTCCATTTTGACTTTTTGAGTGTAGTGGAGACTAATTTTTTTATTTATTTTTTATTTTTTTATTTTATTTTTATAATTAAAGTGGTTTACGAAAGTTAAGTCATCGTATTTGTAATTACGCCAAAAATGAGTTGCATACTTATATGTACCCCTCCATAACTACGTGTGAACTATGTGAAGCAACGACATAAAACCAAACTATTTTGATCATGCATCTACGGAGTATGTCATTTCCTTGTTAGGTGAAAAACTGTCAAAGCCAACAATATAAACGTTTCGAATCGGAGCAAGACAGTCGTATAGGTAGATAATACCCTTTCCCAATTTCAAAAGATCCGGGAAGTAATAGGAATATATGAACACTAACCTGTACGAAACGTAGGATAAGGAACGATGTCAGGTTGAGTTATCTTCCGATAAAGTAACAAGTAAAGGGATACAAGTATATATACAACCACTAATTTTGCAAACTTAAATCGCATATAATCATCAACATAAATGATGTTTTCGCCTGCCGCGAGAACTGGAAAGTGGACTACCCGAAATTAGCCCCTAACCATACTCTGATGAGAAGCATGAGCATAGATATCAATGGCGGATGCTGACAGTTGAGAGCTTGAGAAAATAAGCGTTCGAGTTATTCAAGTGGAGGTGCTCAACGACCATGAACTCAGCCTCACTCATCAGATTGTTTTACTCCCAAGTCTCCCAACATCCGAAGGCAGAGATGAGAATCACCAAGGAAAAACGAAGCCGGTGCTGTGGAAATCCTGAAGACAAATTTACAAGATATAATGACATTACTTAAGCGACAAATATGAAGGGATTTATAGATGCTAATCACTTCATAATACAGGAAACACACCAATCTGATCAACAGGACCAAATAGAGATTATAGCTGCAAAATTTGTGTAATGTTGTATTCTGCCTAACTGCCCATTAAGGACTCAAAGTTCCAAAAAATACTCCCTATGGTAAGACCTTACACCAGCCATCAGTAAGACCACAGTAAAATGAAGCACATCCATATTTTGCCTGCTGAAAGATTAGAATAGAGTGAATGAGGTGACTCATCGAAGCACTGCTAATCACTACAATTACTCTCAACTTTTCACAAGTAGTCGTGCCTACTCTGCTACCCCTGAGAACAAAAACATCCCCGGGTGTACTGGAAAGTAAAAACCAATAGCAGGAACTAAATGCCAAAGCAACTTGTCGCTGTGGAACTAAACCAGCCATACAGCCATAAGCCCGTATAAATCCAAATTCTGGACTCTAGTGTGTGGCCTCCCTTATGGCACAATTTCCCCTCATGAAAAGCAGTTAAGTCTTGCAAAGGTCAAGTAACCGGTGTGGCCTCTTGCTTCACCACATGGCTTCGCCATCACTGTCGAAGGCTCAGAAGCCTCAACTGAACTGCATTTCTCTGTTGAATGTTGTCTTTTCTTGCGAGGTGGGGATCGGAAGACATTTTCATCTCCGTCGCCTGACTTAGCTCTCACTTCTGTAACTTCATATGTTCTAAGTAGAACCTCAAATGTTCTTATATCTACACAAAAGAAGCCAAAATTAGTGAGAGGAACCTCGAATCATAAACAAGCTAAAGTGCAGAAACAAATTACAAGACTCAAGACCTGAAGTACTGTCAAATTTCATAGAGTAAGTACCCGTAAATTTTGTGCTGAGAGTTTCACATGAGCGTTGAACTTGCTCAATGCAGGGAGAGAATGAGCACAAAACGCCATCTGGTTTCAACATTTTTCCAACTGAAGGGATGGCAAGCCAGGGCTGAGGCAAGTCCAAGAATACAGAATCTGCCTTCCCAACATATTCATCAGGGAATCCCTCGCCCTGAATATCTCGAACCCCCACTGTAATTAAACTGCTCACTCCTGTTTTCTCAAAATCCTCTCTACACAACAACAAAAACAACCTCTGTCAAACAACAACAAAAACAACAACAACAACAAAAGAAAACATTATGCATGACCATAATGAAAATTATGCATAATATAAAAAGCTCAAACGGTTTAGTGAGTAAATTTGCTTAATCCCATATTCCCATGATATTCCAAGGCCAAATTATAGCGAGTATATGGCTCTATTGACTATAGAAACTCTCCAAATTAGATGTGACTTGTGAATACTCAGCGGGATATTACATAGGTAAGGCTAGAATCGCAATTCCAAAAGGACTTATCCAGCACAGTACCACACTTATCAATCATCATAATTGGGTACAAGTAAACATGTAGGTCGACCTTTGTCACTACTAAAATATCTTCTAATTTAGACACATGTTTCGAAAACTAATGCTTCTTTATTTTTTAAACCATATTACAAAAACAACAACCAAACCTTATTCCCAAAACACATTGCAAGAACAATTTTGAAATAAGTTATGTGTCTTGACAACCTACCTCGACTGAACTCTCCTCAGGTTTTTGGTTTAACACGAAGTTTCCAAGTGTCTTACCTATGTTGAGTGAACGAAATAGGTATGAGAGATAATATAATGTCCGCGTAACATAATTCCCAACCCACTACTGCTTAGTGCTTACTAACATATAACACCAGTTATTATCAAACAAGTCATAATGTAGATTTGATGACTGGAGCGCACCCTATCCAAAAATACAAAGGAACCAAATGACCACTTCACAGCAAAAGATCAGCCTTGTTTGCGAATCTTCTATTTTTTGTTTGTCCATGTACTATAGTATTTGATAATGATAATAAGATACAACATACCTAGCCTATAAACTAAAGAGATGTTTCAGTTATAAATTTAACAAACCAAAAGTACAATCTTTCAGAATTACAAAGCAGCTCACCTATAATAAACATATTCGGAAGTTGTACTTGGACAGGAAGCAATCCAAAAAAACAAAGATTACAGCTCAAAAGAAGATTAACCAACATTTAATAGTTCAAAAGAAAAACATAAGCACACTCATGGCAAAATAAACAATGTCACTGAAAGGCAAGCTTACCTTGCTGAAGCAGCCCTCTGCTCATGAAAATCGAACGTATAAACATGGCCTGTAGGAGCAACAGCCCTCGCAAGTGAGGTGGTGAGTGACCCACTGCCAGTACCAGACTCCAGAACCAAACACCCTGGAACTATCTCCAGGTACATTATGACAAAGCTGATATCGGCTATGTACAAAATTTGGGTCCTGTGACTCAAAACCAAGGTCCACAACTCCGGCGTCGGTGCTAAGAGGTAAACAAACCCCCTTTTGTTGCTGAATACTTTAGACCCGAATGGTTTACCAATCCAATCCGAATGCTTGAACACTCCGAATCGATTCTGGAGTACAGCACCATCAGTCACCTTGATGGCCTTCATTTGGTCATGGCGTTCATAGACTATCACTAGGTCTCCATCTTGAATCTGGCGTATGAGAGAGAGCGTTTTGGAAGGATCTGCAGGTATCATTATACCGTGGTTTCTAGGCTTCACAAAAGACCCAATATAGTGCACTGTACATAACACAGATGCCAAGAAACCCCATTAGCAATTGATGCAACATCATACCAAGTCATAGCAGCAAGTCAGCACCTAATTAAGCAAAGAGCTACATAATCTCACAAAAAGAATAGTTTCTGAATTAAGAACAGCTACACCACAGATTAATTATAAAATTAAGCTATGAAACAAGGCATGAAATAAGCTATTACGATATCTATTATATAAAGTATCCCACAAAATCTTAGCCTCAGTTATGCGACCAACGGGTTTACGAATAACAGGATCCAGAGAATTAGGTATCCAAGAGCAAATCATAGCATTAACAGCAATCCAAGAGCTATATTCAGGCGACTTACGATCGGGCTTAGGAAGAGTGCCATCAATAAAACAAGATTGGTAAGAGACATACCTGAATTTTAAGAGGGATGAATATAATAAAACAAGATTGGTAAGGGACTGATATGAGAAAAAGGGTGCCGACAGAAAGACTAGCCGGAGGACGACGACCGGACTTATACGCGAACGAGAGGAGAGAGTATAGACTGATGACGGCGACTGTGTGGGTCCATGAACTGCAGCGAACGGCGAGATAATGATGGGAAGGACCGGCGACGGGAAAGGGCTAGGATGAGCAGCGGAATGGAGAAAGAAAATATGGGGGAGTTTGAGAATTAGGTCTAAGAAATCAATTTGTTATTTTAGAAGAACAGAGAAGCTGTGCGTCGTTTTGGTGTGAATTTTCTTTTCTATTTATTTTTTTCTTTTTTTTGATGTTGTTGTTTATTAAAGAGAGATTAACCTAAACTACTGATACCATGGGAAAGTGAACATGTTATGGCCACTAATATCTCTACTGCTCATTTGCGTTCTTCTCACCAGCTAGCTGCTCATTTGCGTACTTCTCACCAGCTAGCTGATATTTTTACTAAGGCTTTGGGACATCATCAATTTCATTTTCTCCTTGGCAAGTTGGGCGTTCGCAATCCTCATGCGCCAACTTGAGGGGGAGTATTACGATATCGTTGTACTTTGCGTAAATATTGTGTAGAAAGTTCTTTTATATCCTTAGCTTATTCCAAGTAATGTATTGTGTAGAAAGTTCTAGTTTAGCTTAGCTTATTCCCAAGTAATGTATTATGTAGAATTTCTACTTAAGCGTATTTCCAATGTCTTGTACTCAGCCTATATAAGTGGCTTAATTGATCAATGTAAAGTCAGATCATTAACTTCTCACAAATCTTATTATACGCCTCAGTCAAAGAAAGAAAGTAGAAATCACTAGTATTCTTTTGTTTATTCTTAATTCAAATTATGCAACTCCACTAATGGCATGACTACATTATCGACACCGTTAAACACACAAGAAAAAAGTTCAAAAAGAAAAGACAAAGTTAATGAGCATCAAAAAGAGTAGTATGGAAACTTTAAATTGATTAAACAAAGGATGAACAAAGCTTAAACACTTCAAGAACGGAAAGAGAGAGAAGACAGAGAAAGAGTGTGAACGTGATTGGGGTTTAGCTGTTTAGGGCTTTAGATATGACGAAGCGCAGGGACTGAACGTCTAAACTGAACAATGAGCAGAGTGAGCACAAGAGATGACCATGTGCCAGGCCAAGGGGCAAACTGACCCGACCAGTTATACTCAGATTGATCAGCCCAAACCCGCCCCAGTCGTGCCTGAACAGCGCTTTGGGCCAATTCAACATTCTCTTGTTTCTTTCAAAGATTTTAAACACACACAAATTTCAGCAAAAAAATCAATCATCAAAGAATGCCTAAGCAAGATCAAAGGCACGAGTCAAGAAAAGAGGAAAATGAATGAATAAGTAACAAATAACAACCCTAGATAAAATTCCAAATTGCCACAAGCCACACGAGTTTTGAATGGAACCACACAATAACATTGCTCCAAAAAAGCTATCAACGATGAGGCTTTTGTTCGAATTGAGGAGGATACCAAAAGCTATCTCCGCGGATTGCCGAATAATCCTCAGTTTGTTTTTATGTTGTATTACATCATGTGAATATTATTGCCCTACTATTGGGTACTTAACAATTGCATATTGCATTTTCGTACCGACTTAAAAGTTCGAAACAAATTTAAAAACGTAAATATCACAATTTCACAAACATATAACACAAGAGAACTGAACTAAAAACTGGTATCATGATAATCAGATTTAGTTGAGCTAAGTAAACAAATTCAATAAGAACAAAAACGAAACATACCTGGTTGACCTGCGGTGTCGGCGGCGGCGGTCGGGGGAGGCCGGAGGAGAGAGAAAGAGAAGGGAGTGAGTCTGCTGCAGATTTGAGTGAATGAGGAAAGGAAAAACTAATGTCAGTGAAATTGTGAAGGTGGAGATATAAATTAATTAAAGGGTAAATTAGTCTTTGTGTGATTTTTTTTTGTTTTGTATTAGTCGAGTGATTCCGGTTTGCTCAACATAAAGCGTTTTGCACTCCCAACTTCCCAAGGACACTGAGAGAGAGAGAGAGAGAAAGAGAGAAAAATGGGTGTAGTTGAAGGAGTGATATTGGAGTCGTCAGTTGTACTCAACCGCAATGGTGATTCCACTCCCACGCTTACTCCTGCTGCTGATTTCATCTTCCGTGCCCTTCAATTTTCTCAACTTCGCAAGGTCCTTTTTCCTTTTCTCTCTCGTTTTTTTTTTTTTTTAATGATCATGTACATTAATCCGATCATTCTAGTATTGGAGTGAGTAGAACTTCAATTGCATGTTTGTATTAAGTAATTCTTTTCATGTACAACGAAATGCAATCATCGTATCGTGTCAGCTAGTTTAGTTGGTAAAATCGACATATTGGGTCTGAAACCCGTCTGCATGTATGTGAGGAATGCTGGTAGCGTTTTACTAATCTTTTCGGTTGTGCATTGTATATAATTGCATCGGAATGTCGCTGTTAGAAACTGATGGTAGAGTCGTCTTCGATTGATGTGAGAAACATGTGAAAATTGCTATCTTTAATAACAACCTTTTGGTACCACTGATATAAAAAGTACAATGAATCAGATCAATCTGAAACATGATTATGGAGTCTGATCAGGTGGTTGACTCATCTGAGTATTCCAAATCAATAGAATAACACTAGTCCATGTGCTTCTTTTGGTGTCCCTGAGAACCAAATACATCCCCAACTGGGGTGTTAATTCCACAGTCCGCGATATCTGTTGAGGATGCAGACTGGAAATCAATGGCAGGAACTAATTAGAAATGAAACTTTTCGCCGTGGCACTAAATTAGCCATAAGCCTGTAGTCCTGTACAAAGCCAAATTCGGGACTCTGGTGTCCCTTGTGAGGAATTTTGTAGCTTTAAATCTTATTCTTCCGCTAGTACATTTCATTCAATAGCATGAGCATGAACTATTAAATGTTGATCCACTGAGGTTGGGTTTGAAGTGGCCCATTGACTCTGTGAAGAGGTGAAAGAGATATTGGAAAATTAGGTTGTTTCCCCAGGTAGTAATGGAATTTTAGCAAATGGGTGATGAAATCGGGTTGGTTTTATCGCATAGAAATTATGACGTTCATGTGTGTTTTTTTTTTTTTTTTGTTGATAGAGATTTTTCAATGATCTTCACATCATCTGCTATGTTGAAATAGAAATTGAATGGTCTTATCGTGATTTTGATTCGTTTCCTGTGTCCTTGTTTCAGGGGATTCTTTTTGGAGAGGACCTTTCACCTGATGAGGTTTTTTATTTTTTATTTTTTTGAGGCTCTTCTGAAATATTTCATTATTGTCTCCTTAATCAAATAGCGGCAAGTCTTATTTCCTGATATCTTTGACCGGTTACTCTAGGTTAAATCTCTGTTAGTCTTTATTATCATAATAGCATACTTACAATCAGTAGAAGTTTAAGTGGATAAAACATTGATAGTCATATTTGAATTAAGCTCTCTTAATACTATCTCTGAAGGATGTCTATCGTTGTTTACGTTATGTGTCAAACTCTTTGAAACGATGACATGTAACGTTGGGGTATGTGTGCATGACTCTTTCGCCTTGACGGCGAAATTTCTAATTTCTTATTGTTGCACTATGATATATCACTATATCAGCTTCTAAAGCTCTCTTCACTGATCAATATACTTACAGGCTGATCTGCTAGAAGCAACGTCAAAAGAATACTCATTTGATTGTTTTCGCTCCAGTGAGAGTCTGGTGGACCGTTTGATGACTGAGATTGGTCTAGTTTGGGGTGCTCGTGGATTGACAACTTTGTATGTTGTTTCTTGTGACAAGAAGGAGTCTTATCTGAAGCTAACTGACTGTGGGTTGTTTCTATGTGTACTCGGTACGTATATCGCTATTTTAGAGTTATAAGGTCTTTATATGTACTTGTTGTATATAAGAACTTTTCTCTATGCAGTAGTTAGTTTTTCAGTCGAAAAAGTAGTCTAGTTGTTGAGAGTTAACAAACAAACGACAAACAACAACATTACCTCAGTGCCTCAAAGGCTCGCGGCATAAGGTGGGGTAAAGGGGGGGGGGATGTATGTAAGCCTTAGCCCTACGTTGTAAAAATAAGAGAGGCTGCTTAGAGATGGCCCATAATGAAAAGTGCTTCAGCTTGAAGAATCGTACCAGCTGACTGCTACTACACAATACTAGAAGCGCGGAAAGTTTGTGAGCCATTTTGCTTTATTCCATTACATCCCAAAGCTAAACAATAGTTAGCCTTGGCTTTATCAAATGGAATTTCTTGAGAGAGGACAATGAGAGATTTTTTAAACCGTAGTGATATTCATGGTTTCTTTTAGAGACAAATGTACGCAGCTTCTCTCTAATAAATGACGTAGATTTCCACTTCTGCTGCTGCAAGCATCATCTATGAAGGTTTCTTAAAATATTTACTTGACAATGATTATTTGTTTTCTGGGCACGAGGGTCATTGAATCATTGTACATGGATATCGGTACTTCATGAGTGATAGTATCGTTGACCACTGAGTTTGGTTCTTTTCCGTCCTTTTAATTTACCGATTTTATGCTTTTGCATAGATTGGTGTAAGCTTTATCACCATTAATTGGGTGGAAATAGGATTTCTTGAGGTGCTCATGATGTTAAAACTTTTTCCTGCAGATGTTGATTCTGATGAAAACACGAACAAGCACCCAAGCATCATGCATATCAAGAAATTGGAAGAGCTACCTTTGACTGTCTGCTCTTTAAATAGAAAGGTTTTACAATAACTCTTATAGTATTAGTTCTGGACATGCATTTTGATGTGATTCATCATTCTTTTGTCCCTACAATGACATAGCCTCATGTCCTCTACTCCTATGAGATTATTTGGCTTGACTCACCTAAAACAGGAGACCCTGAATATCTTTTGATTAGCAAATAGCTTGGGTAATTTGTAGGGGATTCTCTTACCTGATCCATAAAAACCCTAAAGAAACTCTTCAACCATGATGAATTCAATTCCTATGGATCTCTAGGAAATTTGTGGAGGAAGACCTAGTGTTTCTCATCTGTTTTGATCCCTCGCTCCCCAAAATTCTGCAGCTTTAGTACCTTGGAAAAGTACCCTTTGAAGTATAATATATCTGACAAAAATGCGAATCCCTTGGTGCGTTTTGTTAATGGTCGTCACCCCCTTGGTGTCCTCTAAATTATATTACTCCCATACTATCAGAAAAAAAGAATATATTCGGGCTTTGGTTCCGCTGAGCATATTAATATGCTGCACTCCTTCGTTTTTGTGAAACATCTTGTGTTAGCTCACTTTATCTTAATTCCCTTCTTTACTGGGCTTGAACTGAGACCTTTTTCAATTCCTTTCTTTTGAGTCTTCTGCAGAAACTTCTACAAGCTCTAATCTCAAACATGGCTATGCTATGGTCGCTTAACAGATACCAGTGTTCTATACACATTGTGCCTTCCACCCTCTTTGTTCACTGGCTCCACTCAGTGTTTTTTTCCCTGAGCACTGTGATACTTTTAGCAAATACTATAAATGGTCGTTCAGTTCTTTGTTACTGTTTATTAGCTCCTGTATCTGCATGTATTCTGCATATTGCTTTGATAAAGTTGCAACATCAATTTGGCCATTAGGAACAGTGGTCCCTATTCGTTTGTGATCCATCTTTGTTAGTCAATCACTTGCGCATATCTTGCTAAGTCGAAAATCATTATTTTTGTGTAAACTGTGGTGCAATGATAAATAGTAACTGGTGGTAAGACGTGATCCACAGGTTGCTGGAAATGAGATCGTCATAGTGGGCTACAATATGAAGCCTTCTCGCCAACGAGACTTTTCTAAGGTAAACTAAAAGGCAATTATACTGGAGACTTGTCCTTCCCCATTATCCTAAAAAATTATCCTTGTTTACTTTTAAATACAAAGCAAAGAGCCTTCATCTTTCTATTGTTCATGATGTCGTGACATTGCTAATGTTTTGACTGAAAGACCGCTTTAAGTTTACTAGTGTGAGTAGATAACATAAGTTTGTCAGGAAACCGGGCTTAAAAAGCCTGGTCAACTGTTCTATTACCTGAAAGACTGGCTACAAATTCTTGTCCATACTTACCCCAGTCTTGGGCATCCAGTAATGGAGATGGTCATATGATGCCTGGAACTGAAATACTGCATAGCCAAAAGTGAAATACTTTTGAAGATACTTCAGTATAGTTAGGTTAGTCTTGAGTCTAGTGCAGACATGACATGGAAAAAACTGTAGAGATAGTATATACCTTGTGCTGTTAATTGTGACGATTGCGAGCATTGACAGTTAAATTTTTTACTCTTATTTCTTCTGCAGATTATTTTTTCCAACCCTACTAAGTGAAGCGTATATGTTCTCTTTGGCAGAGAGGGGCATTTCCATTGTATTCTTCCAATCAGGGCTTGATGTTTCTGCCTATCACGTATGCGTTGCCCATGTCGTTGCAACTGCAACAGATGGATGTAGTCCTCCACAAAGCAACAGATGACATTGTTTCTATAGAGTTGAACACATCCAAACCTGCCCCTAAAATTACTTATACTGATGGAATGGAGGAATTGAGAAGGTAACAAATTCTCCAAAGTCTTTTGTTCTCTTGTCTTGTTTATATTTGAGATGATATGAAGTCTGATTTTGTTGGAGGCAATTCAGTATTGTGTCGAATGACAATTAGTTTAAAAAATGTATCTAGGGCACGCCTCACATGAGGAGCCCGCCTAACTCCCCGTTTACTAGGCGCAGTACCTCGCTGACATCAGGCGTACTAGAGACGTTCAACTATGAGATTTGCTTGTTTCTTTCTTCTATTATTTTTTCTTGACCCCTTAACCCATAACTTTTACTTCTTTAGCCATTGGCCCTCTTAGAAGACCAAAAAGGCATCTTTTGCTGAATTAATGTCTGGAAAATAGAAATTTCTTTGGAAAAAGATAACATCTCGATTCCATGAGGCCTAACCACCTGGGGCTGCCACAGGCCTTTTAAACCAAGATAGATACCACTTTTTGTTTTTTTTCTTAACACTTAAACCTTTTGCCAAATATTCCGGCCGATCCCTCCTTTACTCCATTATGTGGTTGCATTACTGCATCTCATCATGAAAGGATATCTAAGTATTGTTAATCGGGAGTTCATGCGGAGAATTCAGAAGGGAGAGGTGAGGATGGCCTTGAAGAAGATGGGACGGA
>JBBYHQ010328463.1:0-14590 GCA_038382645.1 Spergularia azorica
CGGCCATGTCTGGGGTCAGCAGCACACATCATGTTCTTGGCATCCCACATTTGCTGTGTCAGCTCAGGAACTGTCAAGGCCCGGTACTGCTGAGATCCACGGGATGTAAGGGGAGCGAAACCCACCATGAAGAAGTGAAGTCTAGGGAAAGGAATGAGGTTGACAGCAAGCTTTCTGAGATCAGAGTTCAGCTGCCCAGGGAACCTCAGACAGCATGTCACACCAGACATTGTTGCCGATATCAAATGGTTCAAATCCCCGACTGCAAAATTCAAATAACAGTTCAATCCCATCGTAAGGCCAGAGAATCACCGGTGCAAAAGTAACAGAACTTTCATAAGTAAACCAAGACATGACCCACGGAAAAGAAAAAACAATAAACATCCGAGTTTTAAACCTGAGCCCTTTGCAATTAAGCCTTCACACTACGATTCCAAAGAAGGCACACAAGAACGGAAAGAAAACGGGAAATTATATTATGAGTAGAAAAGAACTGATACTCCTATTAGACAAACTTGTCAAATTATCATTATACGATTTTGCTGATACCTCAAATATGTCCTAATAGCAAACAGAACTTCAAGCCAAAAACAAACTGTACAAGCTCCAGAATTTAAGCTCACACAAGGTTGACAGTACTCAAAATCCAAACACAAACAAAGTTTACAAGACTTACAGCTGGGAGTAGTGAGCTTGAGCGTCCTAAAGCAGATGTCATACAAGGCTTCATTATCAAGAACCATACACTCATCAGCATTCTCCACTAACTGATGCACAGACAAGGTCGCATTATACGGCTCAACAACAGTATCAGACACCTTGGGTGAGGGGAAGACGGAGAAGGTCAGCATCATTCTGTCTGGATACTCTTCCCTGATCTTGGATATCAACAGGGTACCCATGCCGGAACCCGTTCCACCTCCCAATGAGTGGCACACCTGAAACCCTGCACAACACCATTCCACTTCAGTAACCACGTAAACAAAACATCATACACAAGACGTTGACAGTATAGCGCAAAATACAAAAGGTACATATTTCATCGAACACCTCCAGCAAACCACAACAGCAAAGCGTAAATACAGAAGGTATACTTGTCAACAACACACTTCAAGGTAAGTTAAATACATCCTACACCTTCACGGTAATTACACTATTATCAGTCTCTTCCCCTACAAATTTCCACCGCCTTGGCGAAAATCAGCCATGAAAAAACCATTTACAGAACCAAATCCAGAAACAACCTTCATTTACCTAATCGAACCACATTGACCAACACCTCCAACTCCCTACATATACATACATCAACGTCTTCACTAAAACACACCCGCAATTGAAGCATATAAGACACAATCGCTACTCACATACAACGAACCCAACTACCTTGCAACATACAACATTCATAAACACACAAACCAATTTTTCCACATGTCATTTCATCATACACCTTCAAGGCAAAACTTCAACATCACACTTTCTCCTACCAACATAACAATCACCCACAAAACAGCATACAACATACACAGTAACCTTCCAACCACAAATAAATAGATTGAACTACAAGTTTTCCCGGACACATTTCATCAAACACCTTCAACTCACCCACATATATCAACTTACTCACTTAAATCCAACCCCAAAACATAAACCCACAAAATCAAAGCAGTAAAAAAAACACAAACAAAAAGGGTAAAAAAAAAAACTCATTGAGACATTTCATCAAACACCAACATATTCACTGAAAAAACCAACCAAATGAACAAAACCCTAAAACACAAATCCAGTAAAACTACAAGGGTAAAAAAATGGACAAAAAACCAAAAAAATAAAGGGGTAAAAAAAAATGGTAAAAAGTTTTCACGGAGGCATTTCATCAAACACCTTTAAGTCACACACAAAAATCAACATATTCACTCAAAAATCAAAACCCTAAAACACAAAATCCACAAAAAAAAAAAAGCGGTAAATATAAAACAGACAAAAAACAGTAAATAATTAAAAGCTTCACAAAGAAGTTTCGTTAGGTAGAAAATATACCTTGAAGACAATCACAGTTCTCAGCCTCCTTCCGAACAACATCGAGAACGGAGTCAATCAACTCAGCACCCTCAGTATAATGACCTTTTGCCCAGTTATTCCCAGCACCAGACTGCCCAAACACAAAGTTATCGGGCCTGAAGATCTGCCCATACGGGCCGGACCGGACACTGTCCATCGTACCGGGCTCAAGGTCCATGAGCACGGCCCGAGGAACAAACCGACCACAACTCGCCTCATTATAATAAACATTAATCCTCTCCAACTGCAGATCCGTGTCTCCGGCGTATCTCCCGGTGCTGTCGATCCCGTGTTCCGCGCAAACCACCTCCCAGAACTTTGCCCCGATTTGGTTACCGCACTGACCACCCTGAATATGAAGGATTTCTCTCATCTTCTCCTACACGCTCCTTTCTTTCTTTCTTTTTAATTAATTTGGGGGAAGAAAAAAAAAAGAGAGAGAGAGAAAATGAGGGGAGAGTAAAAGAGGGGAGAGAAAGGTAATTATTATATAGGGGAGGTGAGTGGGTGTGAGTGTGTGTGTTGGGGAAAAGTAACGGTAACGGCTACTTTTTGTAGGGTTTATTTGGATGGGAAATTTCGAATTTTGAATTTTTTTAGGAGAGGTGTGATATTGTGAAACCCTAGATTTATTGGAATTTGGGGGGCGGGTTGTAACGGATCATTAGGTAACGGTGAGGATTTATTTATTTATTTATATTTACGGTTTTTTTTTTTTAGGGGAGGGGGTTGAGTTTTTTGAATTTTGAATATACAGCTGGGCTGAGCTGGCATTGCTGTTGAGATATTTTGAAGCAACTTGATTATTTTATTTTTAATTTTTTGAAAAAGGGGAGAGATAAGATCGAGTTTTTTTAGATTATTGATTGTTGGGCTGGACTTTGGTGCGTTGAGTCGGTCTTTGGTGAGATCACTTATTAGAGTGTTGTTAGGCTGAGTGTTACTGTCAATATACAATTTGGTCTGAATTCAAGTCGAGTAAGAAATACGAGAGTTATTGCTATCTTGGTTAAATCACGTCACATTATAACCCGACTAATGGATCGTATGATGCAAATATCGCAGAATTCTACGATGGGTTATAGTGGTCAAATACGCAATTCTTCGAATGAGATGTCATGATCATGGGAGAACTTTGAGCTCATATTCTCTATAGAATTATATGCTTGAAATAGAAGAAAAATATTGATCGTCATTTCACAGTTCAATAATTGTATTCGAGGTAGATGGTACTCGACTACTTGTATTCGAGAAGATCACTCGAGTCACTGTATCCCTTGGTAGGCCGTAGCAAAACCCCGGTCAGTGACACGGAATTGATAGAACATCCTTTCCTTCACTCTACTTGACCCTGTGAAGTATGAATAAGGTACACCTCGACGGCATGCATCGAAACTTTTGACATTTATAACATATTTTTATCGATTTTTCCAGGTCTAATTTCAAAGTCATGCTCAACACTACATTACTCATTACTTCGTCAATACAAGTGTAGTTTAGTCACTGTGGACGCCCAGGTCCATAATTTTCTTCTGGGGAAGGAACCAATACAAAATTGCAAGTTACGTAACATTAACATAACATCTGCCGGCATCACTGAAATGTAAGCAAAACTCTGTCCACATTTACTTCATCATCAAAAAAAAAAAAAAAAAAGTCGAGACATGGCAAGGGACGCCAACTTTTTATAGAAAACCAACGAAATCTACAAGTAAACATGTACAAAATCAACAGGAGATATATACTCGAAAGCATCCTACCCATGGGCAAAGGCCCGGTTCAGTTCTCTTCACCTACCAAAAAAAAAAAACACCACCACTACAAAATTTAATGTTAGCGTTAGCATCCACGAATGTCCGATATAGTGGGTCAATGACCAGGTTCAAATACTTTCATAAGCAAGAGTCAAGGGGAAAAAAAAAAAAAAAAAAAGAGAGATTCATCATAAGGTGCTGTACCTAAATTGCCACCCTAGTGAGCTAACAGAAACTTACTCCAGAAGACAAAATTTACATTGTAGCTTTTAAATGCTCCTAATACACTTTGTACCAGCAGATAACCCTCCCCAGGTGGTGTCAAACAGCGTTAAGGTCTGAATGACATACTAAATAGCTCATCCCTCATTGATTGGTAAAGTCGAGCATTGAAACAACGGAAAATCTTCAATTTCATTAGGTGTGTACTTTGAATTAGTGGGATAGAGCAGACATTGAATTTGAGGTGCTTAAGGCTTGTGGTAAGAGAAAAATCAACTTGCTACTTGGACAATAAAGGACTACAAGGAATATGTCTCTGATGAACAAATGCAAGAACTAGACCACGTAAACCTCCTACGCTCATCAATCGAATGGCCAAACTAAAAACGTAAACAGTAGCAGATCTTAGGCAAGTTGGGCCAAGGAACCCCCCCCCCTTTTTCACACACACACATACACATAACTTTTTAAAATACGAACATTTTGCTGTCTAAATATAACTTGCCTAGGCCTAGTGGTTTTGCTCCATGTTTTCAACACAGGTCAGAACTCACAAGTTTGAGACCTAGCCCCCCTCATTTTTTTGCCATGTTGCGCCACTTAGGTAAAGACGACAAAACAGCTCAAGAACTACCAGATATGAATAAGGGAATAAGGCTGTCAGAACATAGCACCAAGAGTATAAAAAGAACCATCATGAAACATGAATACTATATACCATAAACTCAGGACAAGTGATGCATAAACCATCTAACACATACCTTTTTATGCCTTGGTGCCTGAAAAGGGAAGTAAAAACTTAATTGTTGCCTCATAGAAACAGCAAACAAATGAGAACTCTCATATTTTAGAAACAGAGAAAAGTTTTGGGGTTTCTGTAAATGCATAAGCGATTCTGCAGATTGGACTTACGCAATCTGATGCACTAAGCATCTCTTCCCACAAAAACTGTGCCCTCAACAGTCAGGCTTTTCCAAGTTACTACTACAAGCATTTGACTGGAGTAACAGACAGTCTCCCTCAATCAATCCCTTACTTTTTTTGTTCAAGTTATTTTTTCCATTTTCGAGATTTACTTTTTTTTTTTTTTCAGAGAAATGAGAACTATCTATAGCTAAGCTTAGGCAGTACACACCTCGATTCCTAATAATCTTCTTACGGCACAAAGAATCAAATAAAAACACAGATAGTATATAGAAAATGAACTTAAACTATGGCCCAGTTTGGCAAACAGCCGTAGCATTTAGCATAACCTATTAAAAAAAAGCAGCTTTATAAGTTTATAGTTAGCAGACTGCTACAGAGGATTTCACTAAAAATACTTGCACATTGTAGGCAGTGTCCAATGATAAAGACAAAAGTGAACAATTGTAAGTTATTGAAAGGATACTATTCACTATCTCTCTCAAAAAAAAAAAAAAAAAAAGAGGGTAAAAGATGTAACTCTCCTATACTATTAGAGTGTTAATTTGCACTCCCCCAAGGCAACTGCAGCTAGCATTTCTCATATACTATTAGAGTATGTTCCTCGTAGCAGCTTACTGACAGATAGTATGTTCGCCCAATATACTCTTGCAACACAGTATCTGACAAGAACCCAAAACCGTACGCTACAAGGTTAAATATGTTAGAAAAAGGGCACTAAATTAACCTTCTATCCCACCCCCTCATTCCGAAAACCAAACACCTCCAAAATCTAGCTAATATGTGAGATGGCAAGATCAGAGTGAAATATACTCCCAAAACTTGTATAGAAGAACGAGTATAGATCCCAAACATAGACACTGTTCTCAAAAGCACAACAAAAGAAACAGTACACTACTGCATTTAATGATGGGAATTTTAAGAAAGGATGCTAGCCATGAGTAGCTTCTCATATTAGTTCTCAGAAAAGGATACTGAAGCAGGGGATAGCAAAAGGAATACAGCAGCAGAAACAGGAAAGCTAAAAACAGAATGATGACCCCCAAATATTAATCAACACGGAAGCAGCTTCCTGTATCATAACTACCTTTATGCTGCTAAGTATAAATTTCCTACAGGTATCGATAATTCAGTAGAATAATTTTTTTCTGCAGAACAAAAACTACATGTTTTAGTCACAACGATCTGTTTTTATATCGAAATCTACACATCTTTTCCTTATACCATAGTCCAGGACTCCAGGCATCTCCTAAGGCATTATATCCAAGAAATCCCAAAAAACCCCTGAGAACAATGAATAAAATAGAATAATACATATCTCGAAAAGATTCACTTCAAGACAACTGCTTGAAAGCCAAGAGGACATCTCCGGACCGGATGACATTTCATTTTTTTGTAGTGACTTCGATCAATAGGCCGCCCTCTCTACGGTTCATGCTCTTTAAAATATTGAATTTAAAACCACCTCAGATATCTACAAGACTGAAATAGGCAGTCAAGGACCTATTAGGTATTAACCACGGTTCCCTGAATGCCAAATTTATTACTGGCTCAAGATAGCTAAAGCTCCATAGCCAACATATTCAGTATCTAAAAGTAAACAAACCTAGAAAAGGCAAGAACAACAGCTGAAATGTGGTAATTTGAAATACTAGCTGAAGCTATCATGTATTGACCAATACAAAAAAATTATCTTAACTATCCCAACTCAAAAATGCAGTTTTAAGTTTTTTCAATAATTGTTATATCATTTGCAACCATATTTACTTCAGGAATATTATGAAGCTGCCTCCCAAACTGTCATCCAGAGCTACAGATGCTAATTCAGCATTCATATCAATTATCAGTTAGCAATTCAGCTCACCAGCAAGCAATTTCCGAATACTCTATTACTTACAAGACCAGATGGTTAACTGCTAAAGACGTAAGATCTCTAGGTTAAACTATAGACAGGTAAATCTAAATGAAAATAATAGGGGGAAAATGTCTAAACTCAAATCAATTAGAAACCTTAGAAAAAAACAACAAATAACAGCTTTGATATTTTGGAAAAAGAAAGTAAGGAGCTTGACCATAAATTCCGTGGCTTGAACATGATCTTACCACACTCTAAAGACGACTCCAGGAAACCTTTCGCTTTTCAGCCTTTTCCTTCCCAGCTTCATCGAAAACACAGGTTCATTGGAAAACATCTATGGTTGGACAAAATTCAGCCAGAAAAAATATTAACTTAAGCACTAGCCTTATAAAGAAGGATTATCAGCAAGAACATAAAAAAATAAAAAATAAAAATAAAAAAAAATACCACGTCATTCACCAGATTAGGAAAACACTCAACTATAATTCAGCCTTACAATGGTCAACAAAATATATTTGAACCTCCAATATTATACCAATACTCTATTTTCAACCCCCTATATTTACCGTTTCAGTACAATTTGCACCTGAAGTCCCACAAAGGACAATCTTTTAACAAAATTGTTTATGTAGTCAGATTGTTAGTAAGAAACTTTTTTGAAGTTGGATAGTTCTTGGCTTCTTGCTAATTTTTAAAAACAGGATTATTTTTCCATCTCTCAACAGCTTTTCATGTACTCCTAAATCAAAGCTAAGCTGAAACCAAAGTCACGTCTAAGCTCATGCATTCACATAGTTCAAATTTAAATTACATTTTGTACCTTAGTTTGTAAAAGGAGAACCGATGCAATGAGTTATAACAAAGAAGAGAACAAGGGTGCAAGCCGCATCGACAAACTGTGCACTTTTTGCTAGGGGTTTTAAGTTTTCAAAAACATATTTGTGCCAAACAGAACCTCTGGTAGTCTTTCTAGAAGGTTAAACTATTAAGAGGCAAAAACTTAATAACAACGGGCAAAGGGGAGGGTAAAAGCTAACTACAAAAGTGGATTTTATTCTCTATTCCCCTTTTGGTTATTACCTCACCTTAATAATTAATGCTTTTCTATTTTGGTTTCTTCCACAAAATACATCAATTATATCATATTCTTTGAGACAATCTCCCTTTTAAGAAATATGGATTTTGTGGTTCCTGCATTTAAAGCGAATTTATTATTTTTCTAAATGAATAGAATATATATTCCTTTTGTTATGAGGTGGGTTGTTCATTGCTGAAAACTAGATTTATTTCTCTAAACTACAAAAGCTAACCATTCCCATCAAAATTGGGATAGTTGTAAACATTTATTCTGATGTTCTTTTTTTTCAGATGTTCTAGGTTGTTCTTTCGTAGGAAATAAGTAACGTTTTCTACAAATACACACACAAGTAAACACCTCACTTAGAACTTGTGACTAAACTTGTTTTATCTCAGACAACTCTTTCAATCGTGAGATTTTCAAGGAAGATTTGGCTAGATGAACTCATTAGAATTCAGACACTATTTCATCAGCTAAAGCCGACCCAAAAGGATGGAAAAAGGTTACACGTCTTCACCTTTTTGGTCAGAGCAGTGAATCTCCTTTCTATTTAAAGAAATAAATCACATTTCTAGTTAAGAAAATGATTCTCCTTTTCACTTAAAGAAATAAATCATGCTTCAATTTAGAGAAATAAATCTAGTTTTCAGCAATGAACAACCCGCCTTATAACAAAAGGAATATATATTCTACTCATTCAGGAAAATAATAAATTCGCTTTAAATGCACAAACCACAAAATCCATATTTCTTAAAAGGGAGATTGCCTCAAAGAATAGGATATAATTGATGTATTTTGTGGGAAGAAACCAAAATAGAAAAACATTAATTATTAAGGTGAGATAATAGCCAAAAGGGGAAGTTGTTAGTATGGTGCGTAGAGTTGGCAGTTTCTTTGATACAGTTGGTTGGAGCGGAGTTCTCGTCTTTTTTCTAGAATTTAGACTATATGGGGAGGGATTATATCAAGATTAATTATGGGCTAAAGTTGGAGGTGCTGTCGAGGGTATTTCAATAAAGTTTATTCAACAAGATTGGACTTTTGTACTAGTTTTCAGCAGTAGACCCCTTGTCCTCTACAGTTTCATCACTCCTTTAATATCCTTTATTTTCCTATCAGAGGAGAAAGACCTTTTTAGGAAAGAAATTCTTTAGGACCAAAATAATCACGAAACCATTCTGTAGGGAGTAAAGACAAAACTCAGATCACAAGACTCAAAACTTTAGAGAAAGAATTTTAAAAAAAAATATTAAATTACCTATGGTTAATAATAGAATCATTTCAAGAACACGACTATTTGTTCCCAAGAACCAAAAAACACAAAACTCACATTCCCTTTAAAAAAAAAAAAAAAAAAAAAAAAAAAAAAGAGTTACCAACACAGCACAAAATTGAACTCAAGGACACAGTGTCCCCCCACACGATGGCCATGCTCTTACCCATAATAGAGTATGGTTATGTTTTCACTCACTAGTCCACATAAACGATTTAAACTATAGCAAGAAGCAAAGATACAAAAATTACTTGTGAATCTCTAAAGCTGAAATTCATCATGGATTATTCTGAGGTGCAACCCTAGATTCTCATAACTGCTTTAAGTATTTCAACTGCATCTGGATAACAGAGATTTCACATTTAACAGTTAATTAGAGTTCCATAAGCAATTCTATATTTTGATTTTTGTCCCATTGACTGATCGGTTAAAGGAGTCACTAGATCTAAAGGTGTATAAATGTTAATTTTCTCAGTGGACTACAATTCTAAAAGCTCACATATAACATATGAACGACAATTCATACTTTCGCTTCCAGTAAATTGAGAAATGTATAGCATAGGAATCTCATTTCCGCCATGACAAGATCTAAATTAGAGTAAACCTACAATATCAATACTCATTATACACAACAGACTTCTTTTGGTGAGAGATCAAACGACAGCTTTTAACAAATCACCATTAAGGGATGATGAAAGCTCGTCACTAAGCTTTCAAAAGGACTTGGACAAATTGAGTTACACAAGCTGATCTGTTCGTCCCTCTGTTGAGACCCAGCACGAGTGAAACTATAGAACCACTTTAACTGAAAATATCCTTTTAAGTAAATGGAAAGGAGACCCTCAGCAACCCAAAATTCGGCGATCCACTAAACAATGAACCAAGTTCCTAGAACCAAGATCACGGAAAGATGAATGGAAAACACTTTGCAGCTACATGGTGGGATTGCAAATGAGATCTTGGCTCACAGTGTCAAATAACATCAGATGACAAAGTTAAAATTGGAAGAAGTGAGCCTTTGAGCAATGACAACAAAAGCCACAAAGAAGCCATCATCATTATGATTGACAGGTGAATATGGGATAACTCATACATATCAGGATTACTCATACAAATTAAACAGCAACCTTATGCTCAAAAATCTCAACTCCAACACTTGCCAAGTATTACCAATAACTCCTCAAGAACGGACATATACCATTATCATTATGAAATCAGAACAACCAAAGACCAAGGTAAATAGGACAAGAAGCTCCATGGGTGATTCCAAAATAAGACAAAATGGTGGCAAGGCCAAGAAAGTATATATCTGAGTGAGGGCGGAACAGGAAGGTGAAGTCAAAAGATAACCAAAAGCATAGAGGTGAGATTTTTTAACGGACCTCCTTTGCGATATGGGAAAAATATCTAATCATGCTCTCTAACCTAGCTTTACTCATAAAACAAGGACAAGAAGAAAGGGAAACTACTCAGTCAAAATAAAAGCAATCCATAATCTATGTGGTGTCTTTTTTCCACAAAACCCAAGAGAATACTCAATGCATTCTGTCCACGAATAACCATCAAACATAGAATTTGCGCACTCTAACAATGTGGCTTTACAATACAATAACCATCATCTTCAATCACAACCTATGACATCCTTAGATCTCCTTAGAACTCTCTCTCTCTCTCTCTCATATTTGGCATCGAGGAAACAATTAATTAATCAGTTAATTCTCGCCTATAGATTGATACAGGAACACCACTTAAACCAAAGAGCATACAAGATCAACAAAACATATTTGAATTCCAAGAAATCTGAACAGAGTCATGAACAAAAAGCAACTTAACTGTCACAGAAACTTCAGTTCCACAAAACCATCTTCACTAATACAGCAGCAACCTGAAATGACAAAACTGGCATAAACCAACCAGCAAAAGAGAGACACAGAGAGCTGTATCACCCATGCCACTAAATGCAAAACACTGAAGCAACATATCAAGCCTGCCAACTAAAGCCGCTGGAAAGCACAGCAGCCAAAACCGCAAATCCTCTAACGCATATTTCCTCGGCCTTGGAAACCTGAATTCTTGGGCCTGCCTCCATCCCTTCCATCCTCAACAGAAGCTTGATCTTTCGACAACCTGACCAGAGAAGGTAAATAATTACACTTGCGCACTCGCACTGCCTCCCAACTTTTGTCGAACCCCCAAAAGCCGCCAAAGGGTGTGCAGATAACATAGAACATGAAAACAGAACATTTGTTATGCGACTTACTTTTGTTTCTTTTTATTCTGCTGTTTGATGCTTAAGACTATATCTCTGGCCTTCCGCTGGTGCTCTCTTGACTGTGAATGCAAGTCCAAACCTTCCACAGTCCCACATTCAACTTTGCAAATACGACACATAATACTTCCAGGCTTTCGTTTTCTCGGATTATCAAAGGGCTCCATCTCCCTCTGAAGATTTTAACATACAAATAATAGATAAGGTATCAGCAGGTATACATTTACATTAAGATAAACATCAAACAAAAGTAGTAACAGTTACCTCACACCCATATAAGGTTACTAGAACTAACTTTAAAAACAGAACAATTGTATAGATACTTACAGGGTGAAATCCACCATCATGCTCATGACGTGGGAAACCAAAGCCACTCCTAAAACCAGGCTCTCCTAACATGGGATGGTGGGGCTTTTCAACCCCAAAACGATCACCAAAAGGAATATGCGGTGGGAAGTTACCCAAGGGTGGGTCTATCTGTGAAAGCCCACTAGGGCGACCAAATGCAGGTGCTTCTCTCAAATGCAAGCTCCGAATACCCAAATGACCGCCTCTTGACAAATGGCCAGGCATCAAATCTTGGTTTTGAGCCAAATGCTCACCCCCGCGCAAATTGCCAGGTATGTCAAGGTCGCCCCTTGGAGGAACAGGGAATCTGCTTTCATGTGTAGGTTTCCCAAATGGCTCTGGAGGAAAATTATAGGCCTTTCCTCTTTCAAAAGATCGAGACTCCTGTTTAACAACATCCCCATAAGGTCCAAACGTCCGAGAAGGAAAACCAGGATAGTCCCTCCCTGGACTTCTGGGAGGCAAACCATCCATATGACGTGGACCAAAACCAGGACCAGGTGATGGTCCAGAGAAATCAGGGCGATTAAAATCTGTTCTTCGCATGTCATCATCAGGAAAAGCACAGCCCCTTTCACCAACATCTTTAGGATTGAAAGGAGGCAACATCTTTGAAGGACCAGAGCCAACCCCATCCATTTTAAATCCAGGATCTCGATCAAATCCACGAGGCCCCTTGTCAAATGACCGTAGCATTCCGTCTCCACCAAACATGCGAGAGCCATGATCAAGTGGCCCTGACGGTGGAAACCGTGGTCCATGATTTGAAGGTCCAGCTTCCAAATGAGGGGGCCTGGGGAAATTTCTCAAGTCATCTTCAAACTCCCTCCGCGAAAAGTGTTTCAGATGCTCTTCAACAAATGGCATAGCCCTTTCATCCCGCATCCCAGGAGCAGGCATGGAGTCATGAGGTGGAGGACCACCAAACTTCATAGCCCTCGCCTGGATACCATGAGGGCCAGGTCCAAAAGAATTCCGTTCTAATGGTCCAAGAGAATGTGCATCATGGGATCTCCCATCAAAGTAACCAGTCCTCTGCGCTGCAAAGTTCTCAATCTCATACCGAGAAGCACTAGGCCTGTGACTATGAGCAGTAAATGGGGGCCCGACGTGAGGATCACCTGAAGGGTTTTGCGGTTGACCAGCTTGGTGAGGTGGAAGATTGCCTTGATATTGATTTACGTTGCCAGGTCTGCCCACAGATCCCGATGACGGCGCTTGCCCTGGTTCTTGTGGTCTTGACTGGTTAGAAGGATGAGCAAGCGATGAAGATTGCTGAGAATTAACAGGATGCGTCATTGATTGTGGCATTGATGAAGCACCATGTTTGTGTTGCGCATAAGGCATTGGCTGCAGCTGGTTTCTTCCATGATCAATGGAAGGCAAAGAGTTTGCACCATGAACTTGTGATTCGAAATGTGAGTTATGCAACGCAGAAGGCGGAGCAGCACTACCGGCAGCATTGTTGGCCGTGTGCTTCACGTCTTGTACCTCAGCCTTGTTGAAAGCAGTTTCCTCTGCACCACCCTTCTCTCCGACAACAGCAGACACTGAAACACCCTCTCCGCTGTCCACTTTTGTCACCTCTGCATCAGGCATCTGCTTAGAACCCGCAAGGTAACTTTCAGAGTTAGTTTCGTCCGCACTTCCAGCCAAACCATCTTTATCTTTCAACTTCGGCTCATCTCCCCTAATTCCTGAACTAGATGTCACAGCCGAATCTCTAGCCTCCTTACTAGGATCCATTTGATCATGCACACCTTTTTCCAACATTGGATCACGAGAGTTCTCACCGCCCGACAATTGGTTATTGGTCTTTGTTGGATAGTTTTGATTTGGAAGTGGAGGTCTAACCTGACCAGCACCAGCATGTCCAACTGTCTGAGCATGTGGATGGGATACTGCTTGCACACCCATAGGCCTAGCTGCATAGTTGTGAGCAACATTAGGCTGCGGTGGTTGTCCATTATTCTGCTGAAACTGCGGTGGCATTTGAGAAGGGCCATGGCCCTGCAATTGAGCAGTCTGCATGAACGCACCTTGCCCAGGTGGATGCTGCTGAAATGGATAACCAGGCTGCTGGGCATGGGGATACACAGGCAGTTGCTGAGCAGAAGGCCCACTAGGATGACCTTGTGCAGACACCATTGCATGTTGTTGCTGATTAGACACATTAGAATAAGGCTGAGGAGGACGCATCTGAGGAGTTTGTGAAGGGAATTGTCCCTGTATTTGGTTAGGATACTGAGCCGGCTGCAGAGCACCTGCAGCATGCACTGCATGACCACTCCCAGCATGTGCTTGAGGATGTACTTGTGGCTGCGGATAAGACTGGTATCCGCTTACAGCATTTGGAGTCTGAACCAGGGCACTCGGAGGGAGAGACTGTTGAGGAGGGTGGACAGGGGCTTGCGGATTAGGTTGGGAATGAAGTTGTGAGTGCGCTTGAGGTTGTGGATGGGAATAATGCTGAGTTTGAGATTGTGGATATGGTTGCATCTGTGGATGTGGCATCTGCGGATGTGGCATCTGAGGATGTGGCATCTGAGGATGTGGCATCTGAGGATGCGTTTGCGCATACTGAGGCACCTGCATCGGTTGTTGAGGAACATGCTGTGGCTGAGTATAAGCCTGAGCCTGGGGTGCCGGCTGAGATTGGCTGTATGGGAGAACATGGGGTGGATGCGCTTGAGCCTGTGCCTGCATATGAGGTTGTGCTTGCCCTGCCAGTGGGACATGAGGCTGTGCATTCACAGCAGTTTGTACTTGAGGCTGTGATGGAGGTTGTGCACCCTGAGATGGAACT
>JBBYHQ010328490.1:0-14588 GCA_038382645.1 Spergularia azorica
ATCATCAGTTGGGAATTTTTCCTTGCTTAGATTAAGAAATTCTTCCTTATCATCTCGTTCCAAGGCGTACTCCATAACCTCTTCAAGATTATCAAAATCCTCAACACACTTTTCTTTTACGTAAAGCGACCTGTTCCGAAAACAAACCGGCTGTCCAGAAACAAATAGAAATTAGAATATATGCTATTGATGTCAAACAAGGTTTCAACTTAACTAAACTCCAATCACTGAAACCTCAATCTACCTAGTTTAGGTTATATTAGCAAGTTTCTACTTGTTATAGCCTACCTCCCTATCATTGTGAAACTGGACCAAACACGGTAATAATAATGTGCATAGTGATCCACCAGCAAGGGCATCGGATCCTCACTTTATGTACAGAATTGAATTGAATTGAATTGAACAAAACTTGAGAGAAACAAAGGGCAAAGAATACTGTGCATAAAACGCCCAGCTGATCTACCGGCAGGGCATCGGATCCTCATTTTCTGTACGGAATTGAACAAAATTTGCAAGAAACAAAGGGCAAAGAATGTTTGCTTACCGCATCCATCTCAATCAAAGTTAAGGTCTCCGCTCTCAACTCTTTTCAAGACAAGAAATCTCTTGATGCTTATCTGATCTTCCACTGTTTCTCAATATTTAGGAGGGTTAATGTTTCTGCCCGTATATAGCTAATAACATGCCTCCTACCTTCCAATGTGGTCGAAATATCACTCGTGTTTCACCAATCTCCCCTTTATTGACAAGAGGAGTAATCCACTTGTTTATATCAATGTTTTAAAAGTTGGACCGGACATCGAACTAGTAGCTTCGGAGGTTCGATGGGTCAAGGGGTTCGACAGGATCAAGAAACCAAATGACGTCATAACAATAAAAATATAAAATAATTAAAATTTTGCCAAAAATTTTAAAATACATACAAAAAGAGTCTAAAATGGTCAAAACCAGCTTGAACCGGCCGGTTCTTGACAGGTTCTTAGAGTTTAACCGAGATTTTGGTCCGGTCAACCCGGTTTTGACCGGCTCTGACCAACCCCGGTTTTATGAACCAATCGGGCCGTACCACTAGCCGGTTCCCGGTTGAACCGGTTCAACCGTCCGGTCCCATTTTTAAAACACTGCTTTATATAGGTAGCAACATCCCAATTATCTTTCGATGTGGGACAATTATCTCGAGATATTTGATAGGGTTGGTGACAAACTTGTGGCATACATTTGGACTCCTAGGGTGTTCGTCACTGTATGTCTTCAATTCCCTCTATATATATATATATATATATATATATATATGTCTTATTATGTTTTTTTTTCATAAGAAAGAAATCTCTACTCTTTCCTCATCATGAAGATGTGAATAGGTAGTGTAATAACTTCTTAAATTGGAGTTACGTGTTTTAGTTGGCAGCCAAACAGGTATACTAGTAGTTTGACCCGGTCAAAATGCTACTTTCTACTTGTTAATGCTTTGCCGAACAGAGCCTTAAATATGAGAAAAATCCAATATGAATGTTACGTGTTAGGCACTGGCAGGACCAAGAACCAGACATGGCGCATAGCAACTGATCATTAGTCCGATTGAGCTCGATCTCCAAAACCAAACTAAAGGTCGGTCGGCAGGCAGGCTAACCTTTTCTTGGTATGTAGTTCATGGTGATTCATCCTCATCCTCTAGAAATTTGTAACAATCTGTTCATTCTCCGTTATTATGGTTTTTTCTTGATACAAAATTGATGCTATAAACATGTAATGTACACGTACTCTAAAAGATATACAAATCGTAACAATGTTTGATAGTACGTATAGTGTAATATCTTCCCAAGTCATCCGTTCTCGTCTTCTTATGATTGTGGCATTACAGTTACCATATAATTTTCCCGTGATATAAACCCGGCCTATGACTTTGAATTTTATAGATAACTATCGATAATGGAATATAATGGCATTCAATTTCAGGTAAAGAACCCCTAGACGCGCATCCACTAAGTCCATTATTATAGAGATAGTTAATTATGTAGCGTGGGACATATTTTGGATTTGCGACCAACGGTTTTGCGACCACCTATATCGGTCGCAAATGTGTGTTTGCGACCAATTTTGCATGGTTTGCGACCAATTTTGACGGTCGCATTTTGCACGTTTTCTTGTAGTGACGTATGAACCATCCGAATTTTATTTTTCATAGCCGTGCGTGTAAATGGAGTTTGAGTCGTCGGAATAAAATGTTCATCACGCACGGTACATACACCACACTAACTTCGTGGAAAACCGGCCATTAGACCTCGCAAACGCAACTATATCAGATCCCGCAAATACGGCCTTCAAGTTGAAGCCTCTTTAATACGAGTAAGTCGGAAACTTCCAAATTACTCCCTCCATTCATATCCAAATGCCCAATGACATCATTACACACTTTTTAAGAAAAAGAATAAACAATTCAATAATAGTGCAAATGACAATGGTTAGAAATAAACAAATCAATTTTAAGTGCAAGTAGGCAATATTTAGGGATAAATAATTCAATTCTAGTGCAAGTGGACATTAATTAGGGTTAAACAATTCAATAATGGTGCAAGCAAGTGGACAATATTTTATTAATAAAGGATTACGGGAATGGGGCATTTGGATGTGAATTTCCCAATAAGAAAATTGGGGCATTTGGATATAAATAGAGGGAGTATGTATCAACTATCAAGTTTAGAATAATTAGGCAAGACAAATTACATTGTCACAATGGCGCACCTCGAAAGTTATAGGTAAAGAGCTAGAGGACCAATTAATCAACATGAATAGAATAGGATCGAGATAGTCTCCAATTAAACGCAAGGAAATTTTTATTTGAGTTCACATGCATGATGACATAGAACCTACTTTAAATATAGAGGCAGGTACTAATGCATTCAGATTACATACTTGTAAAACTAAAACGCCAATACAAGTACGTGTACAACGTCCACTACATCTATATTTAGTTGAACACAAATACAATAGATCGACCAAATTTAGAAAGTAGAGCCAGTGGTATGGCCGGTACGGGTGGTGTTGGTGTTAACCTGCTTCCGAGCCTCATTGTGGGCATGAGCCTCCTGCTTCCTCAACTCAGCGTCATCTTTACGCTCATCCTTCCTCATGGTGGCCATGTCTTTGTCGAACTGGTCACCGGCTTTCATCTTGTCCACCTTCTCCCCTACGGTTGCCTTGGTCTTCTCCATGCCGGACTTCGCCGAGGAGGTCGCATCGGCTGCCTTCTGCTTTAGTGACTCCATTTCCTAATCACACAAAGAAAAAGAGATTGGTACTGATTTTAGTGATGAAGATTGTGTTTTACTCTTTGCAAATCCTTGGATTTTTGAAGTGTGTTTTTTCTTGTTGCTGTGATCAAAATTAAGCGGAGATGTAAGATTTTGTGGTTCGATTTATATAAGGTGGTTGGGTTTGTCGGGTGCTGCCACGTAGCTGTGGAGTTGGGTCGTGTTGAGCTAATCTAGCGACGCGTGTACAACTTCTTTTACAAATGCTGATGAGTCATTATGTTGTGATTTGGTTTGGGTTGCAGATTGTTGGGCCGTATATTATGGTTGAGGTTAAGTTAATTTGTGACTTTGGCCTCTTTTGGATCGGCCCAGACCAAATAATCTAACCTTGTAGACCGAAAACAAAGTGAGGATCTACAGCAGGTCTCCTGTGAGACCGTCTCACGGTGAGACGGGCCTAAAAACAAACAGCCCATTTATAAAACAGAAAAAATAAAGGAAAAAAAACAATTTAACCACATTTGACCAGTCTCACATAATTAAAAAAAAAAAAATCAAAAGCTGAGAAATCCACGGGATAAATGGAGGAAAGCAAAGAAAAAACAATTCAACAGACTCCATGAGAATAGTTGTCACGACAAATATTGATGGGCAGAAATTTCCAATATAATTGAAGATCATCACATGTTCAGAAATTCACATCTATACTAATACCAACCCATCAAACCTGCGACAAATCAACGAGCACTGAACATAGGTGTATATTTTTCTTCCAAATTCATCAACGATCATTAAACTGGTATGAATTATATCTTCGATTTATTCGATTTACGTACAACGCTACTAAATCGAACTACGAATAGCTTTATACACGAATTTCATCTTAAAACTAGATGTTTTCAATCTCATAGTGTTTGTGTTGAATACTTTAATTTATAAAAGAAAGTCAAATGTCAAGTTTTCAACTTAAAACTTAGATTTTCCAAGTTAAATGCATCGGTCCAATAGAAAGTAGTATTTGGATCATGATAGTGTACGAGTGATATTTTCAAACCCCGAGTTTCTAATTTAAAGTAACTAGTTTTCAACTTAAGTATAAGAGCAAATTTAAACATGTAGTTTTTGAAAAAGAATTACTCCGTATAGCATACCGGGGAAAGAGTATGAATTGGGTGGGAAAAAACATTGGGGATTAAATTGTAAGCGGTGAGAGTAGGTCAAAAATGGTGATAATGGCAAAAGATGTTTGACAATGGTGAAATTGGTGAGAGAAAATATAATTGTTGGAAGAGAGAAAATTGAACGTGGAGTAGTTACTGTGTTATTGAGATTCATTTTTTTATTTTTATTTTTATTTTACTTTTAAAAGAAATTGTATATTTCATTGGGCTATGGTAATATTGGGCTCGTTTCACAATGTGAGACAGTCTTATATAATAATTTGTAGAGGATCTATTTGTCGCTCATTTTTTTGAAATATATCGCCCTCTTTTTTCCCATGTTTTCCAATCGTAATTTCCTTTCTGGACTTGGTTTACACCCAACTAATATTGCAATAACTAGTTTTAAATAAATATTAATGGCGTTTGTAATTAAAATAATTCATCACAAATTGTTATACTGTTACTTGCATGTATTTAAGATTCGGATCAGTAATAAATATAAAATAAAATTAGACTAAATCGTTCATGTTTATACATTACCATTTACGAATAATATGTCATATTGCCTCTTTAAGACGCTACGTTGCTAATCATCTCTGCCAAGGATTAATCATATGCTAAGTACTAAGCCTTTCATTGGATTGATCAAATATATACACACAAACTAACTTGCAAGCATCAAATTTCATCTAAAAATCAAAATACCAAAGAATACGTAATACTCCATCTTTCTAAGTTAAATCTCTACAAATTGTTCACTATTTGCGCCTAGTTTAAGCAGAAAATAATTTTTGAGGGTAGTTTAATCAAAGTTAACGAACTTGTAGTGCTCCATGCAGTTGGATTAAAAAAAAAAACACTTGTTCTGCGCTTTAACACTGTACATTACTGTACATTGTGTTACCTGATCTCTAGGCCGTCCATGGTTTTCTTATTTGTTAAATCTGAAAACATCCACCATTACATCCCTTTTGTTTTCTCCTTCCCAATTTTCTAAAGGAAACAGTAAGTAGTTCCCCATTATTTGTCTACACAATACTACTCTCGCCACATACCGGATGATTTTCTTTTCGTTTTTTGTTTTCGGTTTTTGATGCCCAAGCACGGCAAGTTGCTTATTCATCCATGTAATGGCAAAGAGATTGTATAAGACGCCAACTTATACAAAGTCCTCGGAAAATTCCTCATTCTAATTGTCTACAACATCATACGTCAATGTATGGATACAAGTTAATTGGGTGATTAGATTGGATTTGCCCCTATACATACAATTCCAATCAAGAGCTTTGTTATGTTGTCTATTTTAAAGTCAATTAAATTAACCATGTTTTCCTTTGTACATACTCCGTACTAGTTATAATTCAATCTCGTATGAATACTTGATTGAGCTGACGTAATGTCGTAATCAAATTTTTTTTGACAAACTACTCCGATCCACTGGGATTCTGGAGTTCTAGGAATGATGTAGTAATGTTAAAATTCGACCATCGACATGCAAGAGGTTTGCCGCTCCATTCAATTGAACTCTCACGATGCTTCGATCGAATTCAGAGGTATAACGAGAGTTACGAATAACTGTATTTAACATCTCTTACATCATAAAATTATCTCCACGATTAAAATTCAACAACAATTTACCAGCTAAATCGAATTACATTATTCAATTCTAGTTTTGGCTTGTGGCATTGCACACTATCGTTACCTAATCTCTTGTCTCTCCACAAATTATTTTGTAGACATTATGCACCATGTTTCCTTATTTTTTGGACTCTTATGTGCACACTACATACACTTGCTCCAAATTGCAAGTTGCTCATTCCTTACGTGGCCGGTGGCTCCTTCTGTTGACCATGCATACGCGTAATTATATCCGGTGACAAAAATGTTCGAACTCAAGTTAGGTGGCTGAAGGCTTATAAAATAGCAAAAAAAAATCGTGAATTTTAACATTGTCGTATTTACATAGTCATAATTCATAAAGCTAGACTGTTTGAGCAATAATGTTTTTTTTTGTTAGTTTTAAATTCCCTACAACATAACCATGGAGTGCTCTCAAATGTTAATTTATGACTAATTCCTGATCATCGATTCAGAATTGTTTAGGAATTTACTGAATCATATGCATACCCAAAAATTACCGATCAAGTTTGGACATGCATGTCAATTGTACTGAATTAGTAGTCCCAGACCTTGTTTTTGGTAGACTGAAAGCCAAATCGAAAATTATTAATCCAAAAAAAATAAAATCTAAATTCATTATATGACTTATTCCGGACCGAATTTTGCTCAACCCTACTTTAGTTTTGTTTTTCTTTTTCATTTGGTGCTGACCACATTTTGTTAATTTTATTATTTGAGGTGAAGATTGAAGGAAGAAACCAGCACAAAGTCGCAAACCAAGTGTGGCCGGTCACTCACGTGACGTGGAGGGTGGTGTGGAGAAGAAGATATTTATAAGTAGCAAACTCGTGCAATCTCCGCCGTGCAAAAACGACAACAACCTTAATTTTATACAATTAAAAAGCATCCCAAAACCAACGGCTCAGATTGAATCCCATCATAACCATACCCAATCACAACACGCCACGTATGACATAACATGGCTGTACTTGGAAAGACATTTTAGCAGTGTATCTGGGTGGGTCCCACAGACTTCGATTTTGAGAGTGAAGCGAGGGAAAGCATTCAGCTTAAATATCGACCCATCTCTTTGCCTCTCTCCTCCCTTTTTTCTCGGGTGGCAAAAGTCTCTCTCTTTTGGCCGAAACACAACTCAACGGCCTCCTAACACCAAAAAAAAAAAAAAAAGGAGAGAGAAAAAAGTCGAAGAAATTAAATAAAGCTTCAAGTTGAAGATTCAAATCTCTCTCATTCTTAGGTACATCTCAACCCTCTTGCATTTTCAAAAATGTGAATCTAATAATTTATGTTTTGTTTTGTTGTTTCAAATGTCGGATTATTTGTGTTACGTGATTTAATTTGTTGGGTTTATGTTTTGTCATTTGTTAGAGTGTAGATCTATGTTTATGTTTCCCGTCATTGTTCTGTTTAGTATTTTTTACGAGGATTCGAACTTGAGACCTAATGTACCGAGTACCTCTATCGTATTCGACACCGATTGATTGGTGATTTTTGTTTAGAAGTGATTTTGATGGATGTATTTTGAGCAGAATGTGGTTTGGTGGAGATTGGATCTAATTTTCATTTTGATTTAATTTTTTGGTCAATTTCTGTTGTTGTGTTTTCCTCGTTTCATGTTTTTTTTTTGGTCCACTTGGCTAGATGCATTTTACTGTCATCAATTGCGATTTTGTTACCATTTATTGCTACAATATCACTTGCATGCGTAAATGTCAGTACAATAAAAAATGACAGTGTGTCACGAGCTGATTTTTGATCCATTACCCACCATTAGTACTTGCTCGATTTTTATATATTGTTTGCGTTTGAGTTGAATTCATCTCACACGTGTTCAAACCGTAAGTTACGCTATGATTTGTACTCAATTATTTCCACCATCTTGCTTAAAGGGTACAAAATATCTAAATAATCAATGATGATAGATAGTGTTACATGATAGTGTGATATGATACTCCATATAATAAAGAAATGGAAGTAAAGAAGAGGAAAAGGGGCATGAAAAGCGGTCCATTTGAAGGGAGATTCTCATGGTGATGCGTTTGGTAAGGAATAATTTGATTAAAATAAAATAACATTTTGAAGGATTGGTGTTATTCGCATGTGACCAAGTTGTCTACTTTTGGGGTCTCTTTCTCTCTCATCCTGATTGTGTGACCCCTGATTTTATGGCCCCAGAAATGCTTTTGTTATTTTTCCAGCATAAATTGAACCAACAATAATTCAATCTGAATTTTCGGTATTGCCCAGTTGAACTAATTGACATCTACTCACGTTCTGTTCTCTTTGCCTGGAAATATCTCATAATTTGAACGTTAGGTGTGAATGCTAGTACGAAACTCATTTGATTTGAAGTTCTGAACTGAACTAATCGTTTTTTTGGGTATATCATACTCCTATATCATTTTAGTTAACTACGCCCAATAATTGCCACTTAGATGTAACATGTAATTGAAGAAATGCCACATTTAGGATATATTGTGTACTGAAAGAGTACCTAAATATCAAAATAGTCACATTTTTTCGTTAATGAGAGCTTAATTAGTAGCATGTACTGCGTCGAATTTGTTGAATTTGGTCATTTTTAGTTTAATTGTTGGGTCCCTTATGTTGAAAAACTCTGTAGTACTGATTTCTTGAATTGTCATGGCTAGACGCCTAGATTTGAATATCTTGTACTAGTGGTAAACAATGACATCTTAACACATTGATGATAAAGTTTTTCGTACAACAACGTTACTCCAATCGACCCACGGGAAGGTATGGAAAGGTCGGATGTACGCGAACTTTAATCTACTCATAAATTATGATTCTGCAAGTCGTCTAATACAGTGCTCTGCTGTTGCTGCACATTGAAGAAAAATGAATGAATGGGTTTACATTATTTCGCAACGTAGCTATGATTCTTATTAGAGAAGTGTGTGGTCTGACATTGAGTTTTCAACTTAGAACACCTAAGTACATGCAACATGCAGTAATTGGACCACCACCAAATGTTTGGTGTATAATGTGGTCCGTCTCCACTAAAAAATAAAGTAATTTCGATTTATCAGAACCATGAACCTTCGTGGGAGCGAAGTGGCAGAGGTTCAATCCACTTGAATGTGATTCTGTCGATTTGTTTTACTGCTGTGTGTCTTTTTCCGATATGAGGCGCAAAGGCGTGTACAATTGAAAAGGATGCGTGACTTGAAATTACGTTTTTTGAACTTGGGACTTAAGTGTAATTAGTTTTCTATCTCTTTTGTAAAGTTGTGCATGTAACATGTTATATCCTACCAAACCAAAAAAAAGTGAATTAGAATGTCGACCCAAAAGTTGATTAGTATAATTTACTTTAGTTAGACTGAACATGACTAATATAAAAGATAGCTTCCAATTGGAGTGCAGCATAAGCCCACTAATCAGGTAGATTGGTATACTACAATTTAGTGATGGATATCCGCCTAAGATAGGTGCTTTCACTTTTGACATATGATTAAGACCACTTTTAGGTTAGTGTGTCACAAATAGATCGCTTTGAGACTTAGGCTTGGTTTTATTATTGTCATTGTGCGGATTCTTGGCTTATATGTGCAGCATAGTCTTGTTTAGTGCACATAAGTCTGTTACGTTTCTTTGTCACATTACATAGATTGATGGACTAATTTAGGCCTGAAAATGTCTGATCGAATTTGCGTGGCTCTTTTTGGATATTTTTCATGACTCTTATGTGTTAGGTGATTAGGAGTTGTCACATTATATGCTTATTGTGTACTTGTCAAAACGTTAAGGTTTTAGTTTTTCGCGTTTGTCGACGATGCTACCTAAAGAAATATCTTGGTAACACGGATGTTGATATTACAGGAAATTTCCAGGGAATAAGGATATGTGAAAACACTAGCGTGTATGCAAACTTGTTAGTTACGCGTACGTTGTATTTGTTGAGTGTCTGTCATAGGTAACCTGTGGTATTTTATCTCATTAAAGAACCAAATTGAGAAAATGAAGAGTCGTGTGTCTTACATGTATATACGTGTGGCCGGTATGGGCTTCAAGTTGTAGGGATAGTTTGTTTGTCACACATTAAACGTCCGTGCTGTGATCGTCTCGTATATTTTGGGTGCCCTGTGTTTATGGCGGATATCGTACGTGTGTCCCGCAATTTATTATATACGGATTTAGATTCCCTGGAGTTATTTTTTCATAGAGTTGGTAGAGTTTACTATAAACGGAAAATATAATTGAACATGTATTTATGAAAATAAAAGATAAATGCATATTGTAAAGTTAATTTTCCTTTTTAAGTAAACTCTACCGTGTAGAGTTATTTTTCAACTCCAGGGGATCTCAATCCATTATATACCTTTCCACTCCTTTACTCTCTATCATTGACATTAAATTTTATTTAATGCAATGAAATAACTCTTGCAATTTGCATTCTAGTATGCATTTTCTGTGATGTAATGTATAGACTCTTGCACTTGTGACGGTTCATGTTAGCGGACTCGGAATCATTTTGGGAATTAAGGTCGGTTGTTGTTGTTGTAGTTGTTGTGATGTAATGTATAAACGTGAGTTTAGCAACTACAACCTGGTATTCCAACTGAATTTGGGTAGCATGTTATATTCAACTCCTTATAAAATATCATGGTTTGGCAAGTTTTAGGCCATGAATCATGTTGAACTTTTCTTAAAATTAGTCATGCTTAACGTGGCTTTGTTTTCCTAATTCATTCATATGTCATTGATGTATCAAATTTAGAATATGGCTTTTCGAATTTAATTATTGATTTTTAGCCGTTTGAAATTTTTTGGGGATTTCTAATATGGCTTTCGGAAATTCGGACTCATAATTCCGTTAGTTTAAGCTATTTATAAGCTAACTCGTGCGAACTTGGTAGGTCGTGTTTTTCTCAACTTAAAAGTTAGAAATCCATAGAGTTCAATTTAGATAAGACATGATAAATTCAGTTCTTTAACGAGTTTAGATCAGATCGGCTCAGAGAATAAGATAATAGCAGAGGACATGATTTCAAATTTGATTTCAGGCTAAAAATTAAATTGGCAATTTTCTTTTCTGTGTTTGCCAATTCAGAAAAACAAACAAAAGGGTATTTATTTCTTAGTGAACATAGAGCAATTGGACCTTTTGGGGGCAACTTGATTGGTCCAAATTACTCTACAAAATCTGATAAACTGGAGTGAATGTACTCCACCAACTATGATTTGTCAATATCACCATTAGTATCGTGATTTATTTTGAAAAATTTACAAAAAGTCTAAATTATCATAGACCCTACTGGTTTATTGTTCATCATCATACATTCATACTAGTATATGATATTGATTATGCTTTTGTTTTTAAAATGTGAGAGATGTAGGATGATCCTAGCTTGTAAGATTAATCTAACTCATCTTGGCCGAGTGTCATGGAAAATGTAATGATTTATTAATTAGAAATACGATACTCGTGATTTAATATAGTCAATTGTGTGACATAACTATTTTGTGTTTTTGCTACTACTAGTTGATTAAGTGGAACATTTGGCCCCCTTTATTGACTGTGTTTTCTTAGTTTATATAGTCTTTAACCCACGAAAATGCAGAGTTAATTTCACCCATTGCGGATTCCTAAATTGACTGGAACTTCAAAAAATTTCCATTGACTACTATTTTTAGGTACAGAAAATGAGAATCCTTGTGAATATTCATTAGTCTTTGTGGTGTACTACCACTTTTTTTTGCTTAATTTCTTGTATGAAACTTTGAATCCTTCTTGTTTTTTGTCAAATGGTAATTATAATGGTCAAAAATGCATTTTTTTTTACCACAAGTGATTGTTCCTCTAAACTTGTGGTGGCCTATATTAAGGAGCTGATTTCTGTGATCATATTATAACCATTGAAGAAATTATACATTGGTATCTTATTGACCTTTTTATTTATTTGCTGCATTACTTGTAGGAGCCATGGGTGCCGGCGGCCGATCAATCCCTCCAAGTGTAAGAAAGGAGAAACCCGAAGCACTTGGTAGAGTGCCCTCCGAAAAACCACCATTCACCCTTAGTCAGTTAAAGAAAGCCATCCCTCCACATTGCTTCCAGCGTTCTGTGATACGCTCTTTCTCTTATGTTGTTTACGATCTCACCATCGCGTTTGTCCTGTACTACATTGCCACCAATTACATCAACCTACTTCCTAAGCCATTCAATTACTTGGCCTGGCCCGTCTATGGGTTTGTTCAAGGCTGTGTTTTGACTGGTGTTTGGGTTGTAGCACATGAATGTGGCCACCACGCGTTCAGTGATCACCAATGGCTTGATGACACTGTGGGCCTGATCCTGCATTCTTGCCTGCTTGTCCCGTATTTCTCTTGGAAATACAGCCACAGACGCCATCACTCTAACACTGGCTCGATAGAGAAAGATGAGGTCTTTGTGCCAAAAACTAAGGGTGATCTTGCATGGTTCTCCAAGTACCTTCACAACCCACCTGGTAGAGTCCTCACTCTGATCGTCACCTTGACCCTTGGTTGGCCTTTGTACCTTATTTTCAATGTCTCGGGCAGGAAATATGAGCGGTTTGCCTGCCATTATGACCCATACGGACCTATTTACTCAAACCGTGAGAGGCTCCAAATATACCTTTCTGATGCTGGTGTTTTGGCTGTCTCTTATGGGTTGTTCCGCCTTGCTGCTGCCAAAGGGCTTACATGGGTGTTGTGTGTCTATGGTGGTCCATTGCTTGTCGCCAATGGATTCCTTGTTCTGATCACCTTCCTCCAGCACACGCACCCTTCATTGCCTCACTACGAGTCATCTGAATGGGATTGGTTGAGAGGCGCTCTGGCTACCGTGGACAGAGACTACGGGATTCTGAACAAGGTCTTCCACAACATCACTGATACTCATGTGGCTCACCATCTGTTCTCTACCATGCCACACTATCATGCTATGGAGGCAACCGAGGCTATCAAGCCTGTTTTGGGCAAATACTACCATTTCGATGGAACTTCAGTCTTCCAAGCAATGTACAGGGAAACCAAGGAGTGCATCTATGTCGCCCCAGACGAAGAAGACAAGACCAAGGGTGTTCTGTGGTACAAGAACAAGCTTTAAAGCAACATGTGTGATGTGTGTGCTCAAGAAAGCTAGGAAAATTCTGGCTTCTGGTTAGCGATTTTAGCTTTCGTCTTCATCATCAACGCTCTTGCTAGAATTCGGGTTGTCGTCAATGCCGTTGTTTCTCTCAGTAAGCTTCAAAATTATTAAAATGGGCTTTTTTTGTTGTTGATCACTGTACTAGATAGAAACTTGAGTAGGCAAAGTTGGGGTATGTTTTCTGTTATTGTTGTTCCTGCAATAATAATCTGGTGACCCTTTAGCGTGCCAAAAACGTTCACTAATTTTAGTTGTTTGGGGACACACAGAGTAATGTGCTTGTAGACTTTTCATTTGTAATATGATCTAGCATTTGCGAGATCCATGGTTATTGTCATCGTTCTTGCGTGTTGAAGTCTTGAATTACCGGATGGTATTAAGAATGTGCGGATTGTATCCCTTATACTCTATTGGTTATGACAACGTTATTTTCATTTCCTTCTTTTAATTGATTATCGAGTAGTCCAGGCTTGTAGTTTAATACTCCGGATACACGAGTAATTGGTTTAGTTTGTATAATCCTCGACTAGTTTAGCTAGACCTTTTGAGTTTGAGCTTCGGAAATGCAACACTATATAAAACTTACGGAGAGGACTATACGGCGCTATAGAAGCTAATTTGGCTTGAATCCAATTTAATTAAAATGGTGTGCGACAAATTAATGGACGAAGTGTTGTCGATGAAAATCTGTGAAATGTCCCAATATCACTGTTCTACTCCTTTTGGTCAATTTTGCATTTGGGCTGATCCACGAGAACACAACTCATCAGCATTGTGAAAGTTTGTTAGTCAAAAATTCTAGTACTCTTTTCGTCTTAATGAATTGTTTACATCTCCCATAATACGTAGTAAGGATTTCATAAACGATACCCGAGGGATTTCATTTTTGCTGTGATGCGAAGGCGTCTCTAACCGGTGAAACGGGTGACTATGGACCTGACTACCCGAGTGTGTCCCTTGCGCAGAGAGCCAGCCCACAACTTGCTTGGGCTTATTGTGTAGGTTTGGCCCAATCACCATATCTCTATCTAGTGGGCCAAATTTAAGCATTAATAATTTCAACATTTTAAGGTTACGTTTAACAATCCCATATTTCAACATAACCCATCTATCCCATCTTCTAGAGTTACGGCTAGAGTTCGGGTTGATAGTGCTCCTTCTAATGTTCGGCCTCGGATTTCGTGGTGACAATTACGTAATCCAAATTAATTTGGTTTGCTCAGGGAAAAAGAAGACCTTATCCAGCATGCTCAGGCCGATGAAAATAACTAATTTTTTTTTGGGTTAATTCACGTGATACCCTCGTATTTTGCCAATTTGCACGTGGTACCCAATGTTTTGCAAATTTGTACAAAATACCCTTGAGATTTGACTGTTTGCACACGGTAGCCA